>CM037998.1:26524774-26625480 GCA_021234005.1 Nephelium lappaceum
TTAAAGTTGTAATTTTTTAATTTTAATATATTTTAATTTTGTATTTTTCAATCTTTAATAAAGAACAGTAAGTACATTTTGATCTTTTAAGATTTTATGAGAAAACCACTAACTTTTTGGATGGAAACCACTTTTCCACTAACGGTTGGGGGGGCGGGGTCGGGTTGTTAGGGGTTTTTGTTAATATTTTTAAAAGTTGGGGTTCAATGACATTATTTTTTATTTCAGAAAGTTTTTTAGATTTTTTCCTATAAAATTTGAAGATACATATATATATATATGCATTTTAATTTACTGGTACCATCTTGAGGTATTGTAATTAGTCTTATTTAATGGTATTTTTAGAATGATAGCGAAATTATTTGAGTATGAAAGAAGTACAAAAACAAGTAGAGCTTCAAGTGTAATAACATATTTTAGTTAACGATATATTTCTAATTCATGAAAATTAAAGAAGCTATCCAATCGAAAAACAGGTGAAAATACGTGATAATTAAGAAAGTTATTCTATTAAAAATAAATGAATATGTATGTGTTAGGAAATTAAGCTATTAAATTGGAAAGTAAATTTGAAAAGTAAATGAAAATGAAGATATAGGATGAAAGCTACCAGCAGAACAGTAAACATGAAAGGCTTAGGATTAAGAATTTGAAAGTAGTTTGAAAATGAAAAACCTTTTAATAGTGAAATTTATAAATAAAAAATTTGAGGCATAAATTTATTGACCGGCCTAAGGCAATTGCCTCACTTGCCTAGGCCACCAGCCGGCAGTGTTTCTTATTTATTGATGGGAAGTTGTTGATTGACAAAGAAGGATATCAAATAAGAAGCAAAGGAAGGAAGAAGTGGTTCAAGGACCAAGTTGAGAACATTATGAATTAAGATTGACTTGATATCAACCATACAGTATTCAGGGACGGCCCTCTAACAATACATAATAAATTACATTATTTAATTACTACAAAAAATCTTATATATCACAATCATTACAATTCTCTTCCAAACTGCATCAAAATATTGATGTCAATTATGTTATTCTTCTTTTTCTTGTACCTAACAAACCTAAACTTAACCACTGCAGGTTGATTAGAGAATGCCAATGGCATCATGGGCAAGCAGGCAAGTGCAAAACTGTATCAATGATTATTTCAAGACGGCTTATGCTTCTTTCCCTATTTAATTACCGAAATCAACCAATTTGCTTACTCTTCTAATGTATTAGATCGCCAAGAAGAACGGACAATTGAAGATTTTGTTGATATTGTCCGTGGACTTAAGATTCTCCATGACTGTCACATTTGTATAAGTTACAATTTATTTTTTATATACTGATCAAATAAAATCTGAAGAACTATACATCTGTACCATGATATGCAGCTTTTCAGCCGAGTCAACTTACTGCATTTTGGAAAATTACTTGCTTAGTGGTGATTTAAGGTTTTAAAAAACTGCTGCATACCCCTTATCGCTGTATTATAACAATTGATGGGTGAGTCAAATGACTCAAATAAGCTTTCACACTCGTGACTTGCAAAGCGCGTATGGACCTCATGAAGAAATAAGATGAGATGTCAATGCCACACATTTTCGTTAGAGAGAATGTATAGACCTCTTGCAAATTATTGTGAGATTTATAGTCTGAAAACTAGAAAATAAAACCATTCAGAGTTGATCAGACTAGATCATACACTGTGACGAATAGCTACAATGTACATCTAAGGGACATGGATATAAAAGCAATATATATATATATATATATATATAGTGCTTTTATAATTAGTGTCTCATAACTTTAAAAAGTTAGAACGAACAAATCAAATCCATCTATTGAATTTGAATTAAATAAGCAAGAGAATTTGTTTTAGAAGAAAAAATACAATTGATGAATTTAATTGATTCATTTTAATTTTTAAAGTTAGCAGGTACTGATTATAAGAGGCTATCAATTAAATTCATAAGTGAGATAGTGATGGAGTTGAATGCTATCAAGCAAGGCTTTCCTGGTTTGGGCATTCATCAAGAGACTCGTGCAAGGATGCAACTAGCTGGGCAAGGAACTTCTCAGCGAAATAATGTTTGAATTAAACCTCTCATTGTCTTACATAAGAGTCTGTTTTGGCCATGAAAACTGAACTCGTATATTTGTTGTGTTTGTTGCCTTGAGTTATCAACAGAGAACCAAACTCTTTCACAGAGCAGCCACAGACAAGCGCTTGAATTACTTGTTTTAAAGTCTTGTTATTACTATTATATGCTGCACTTGTTTAAAGTCTTGTTATTACTTGTTTTAGTATTATGTCTTTTGTGCCTTAGTTGGCAGTTTGTTAATGCAATTCTCAGATCATTTTCTATAGACCTCTGTTTCACTTATGCGTACACCAGCAAGGATAGCTCAAGTCTTAGCATGATTAATATAATTTAACTCATTTAGTCAGAAAATTGATAAAGATCAGACTGGAAGAATTTAACAGAATGAAGAATGAAAAGATGATTAAGTTTGCACACTAGTAATTTCATTGTGCTTCAAATGAGCTCAGTCATATACATTACCTAAAAGTCATAGGAAGAGAAATGAATCGTTGTACTTTGAAATCCAACAAAAAAAAAAAACATCTTCCATTCATATAGATTGCAACCTAATAGAAGAAAAAGGAAATCCAAGTTCCTGTCAATGATCACTGAAGAAAATGGAACACAATACAGGAATATCTTCATATGCGTTTGAAAGTTTCATGGTTTAGCAATAAATGGGTTGTCCTACAGAGAAAGAAAGGAAGTTTTGTTGCAAAGTGAATGAGGTAGAATCATGCTATTATATAATATTAACAACATTCTCTCTCAAAAATCTCAACATCTGGGTAGTTTTTGCTTTTAAAAATGAGACAAACTGCAGTTCTCTGCATGCTTTTAAAACTTATAAGAACAACTTCAAATGAAGAATCCCACCTTCCCTAGGACACTTCTCACTAGCAGAAGTGATGCTGGAAGGAAGCATTTCTTGACCACATTGCAATTGTTTCTGTTAACAGGTTAATTCCCTTCTGATATAAGTTTCGATTTTAACAACCTCTAATCTAATAACTCGGATTGAGACAGGTAGCATTGCAATCTCATCAACAAATAACTGATACCTCCAACTTTCATAGATAAAAATAGGAACATGCTATGATTGATTTCGATTAGATTAAAGTTCTTTTTATATATTTGTTATTAACTTATTGTCTCTTCAATAAAAGAATTGAGGGCATCTCTTTGGACATGTTCAACATAAGATATAGATACTTGAAATCTCATTCTTTTACAAAGATGTAGAAGTTGAAACTTTTGAAATTCCATTGTTCACATTATGGAGATAAAAATAAAGTGCATGTTTTGGAAGGCCTAGAATCCGTTTTCACTAAGCTAAGGTATCTCTATTGGCATGGATGTCCGTTCAAATCTTTGACATCAAATTTTCATCTGATCATGTTGTTGCAGTTTATATGCCTCAGAGTATATGCTTCTAATTTTTGGCCAATCTTTATTGTATATAAATTTTCTACATTGGAGATGCCAATCTTTGTTTGTCATTTATAAATGTGCGCAGAACAATGATTAGTGCACATGTATAAATGTGCGCAGTTGTACATCACTGGAGGCCTTATCAGGCTTATCAACTCTGCCCATACTAAAGTCTCGGCAGGCACTGTCTTCTAACTTCATCAATTGTTTCGAATTAGATTGGAATGCACTTGAAGACATTCTGAAAGATACAAGACACTTTGCACTGGAAGCTTCATGTGAAGATTACAGTAAGGTCTATCCCACTCTCCAATATAATGTTGAGTTGCTTCTTTCTTTCCTTCTCAAAACAACTTCGTATCATATTCAGTAATGTACCAAAATGACCATTTTATGGTACAGGAATGTGATGATAAACCAAATGCTTGCAATTAATCAAGGTAAATGAAATGCTTCTAGGCACACCAGCGGCCTTTAATCTAATAAAATCTATCTCTTATAAAGAAAATGTTCTTTGTATGGGTCTGTCACTTGGATTGGAGCATTTTATTGTAATTCATACTCTATATTCTCTCCATCTTTCCAATACAATTTGTGTGGCAATGATGTTAAAAGAGATCATACATTTAGTTCAAGGATGATTGTAAGATCAAAATGTAATATTGATGGTTGAAAAAGAAAAAAAAATTCAAGTCTCTTTGGGAAAAAAGGCCTTGGTCTTTATTTTATTATCTCTACTTACATGGTTGTTGATCTTGTGGATTGTAGGAATCGAAGTGTCAACTTTCTACTGTCTAACTTCATGTCGAGGAATCCTTTCTGCAAAATGAAATGTCGGAAGATGTGTGTCTTTGCAATTCTGCCATATGTATCTTGATTTCTCATCTTGAAATTCTCTGTTGTATTGATGTTGGATTGCTGTAGACAATTCTACTCTTCTTTTAGTTACCTTGTGCATCTTCTCCTTTGTATACCGGGCAGCAGCATCAGTTAAAGAAGGAAACTAAAATTCTTTGTTATTTGAAAGAGCAGCATTTTCTTTAAAGTTTTTACCATTCATGGTTCCTTACCCTGTGCCCTATAGGCTTCATAGTGATGCAGCAAAAGGTTAGCTGGACATTACACACTTGTCTCCTTAGAAATGTCTACATCAAGAGGAAATAAGGTACATAGGCACTGTCACCACTAATACATGAGCATTTTTTCTGTTTTCCATCGCAACTACTGATAGAAGAAATTGCTTATATCAACTATATTGGAGGTGGCTTTGAAAATAGCCGCATTTTAGTAAATACGTTGTGGTGGACAAAGCAAGAGCAATTTAACATTGCCTAAAGCTGCCAGTAGTTTTATTTCAGAAAGTGCCTTGATGAAAATAAGTATTACCTGTTAGAAAATGGTCTTGGGTCTAACTTATTCACAAAAGCTAGTTCATGAATGAATGTTTACTCTTACCTTATAAACCATTACAAAATTCACTTATTACAAAAACTAGTTCATGAGTGGAGATTTATTCTTATCTTATAAACCAACACAAAATTCACTTCTTCAAACAAATAGGGAATATCTAATGCCCTTTCACTTCTTCAATCAATGTGAGACCACTTCTTCAAACAATATGGGAATATCTAACACCCTTTCACTTCTTCAATTAATATGAGACTATCTATCATCCTCCCTCATGCGTAAAGTGCCCACTCAGTAGCATCTACACTCATGCAACTGAGTTTGGACCATGCAACATAGATAAAGCCTAACCCAAGCTCTGATACCATTTCAGAAAAGGGTCTTGGGTCTAACTCCATCAAAAAAAGCTAACTAATGAGTGGAGATTTACCCTCACCTTATAAACCAATACAAATTCATTTCTTCAACCAATGTGAGACTATCTAACGCTACCGAATGGAAATACTCACAATTTGTCCTACATTAGAAGAGAAACAAAGAGTAAATTTGCACTGTATAGCATGCCTACTTCCAAACTTCATCATAGATGTCAAATATTATGTAATTCTTTTCTTGTGCCTAACAGATTTAAACTCGCGTGGTGAAGGTAGAGACAGATGGTTGATTAGAGAATGCTAATGGCCTTATGGACAAGCAGTCAGGTAAAATTGTATAAATAATGTTTTCAAGACCGCTAATTGTTGTTTCACTACTGAATTATTGCAATCAACTAATTTGTTTACTCATCTGATGCATTTTATCGTCAAGAAGAATGGAAAACTGAAGTTTCTGGTTGATATTGTCCTTGGACTCAAGATTCTCGGCGCCAAGCACATTTGTGTAAGTTGGCATTTATTTTATAATGATCAAACATCTGAAGAGCTCTACATCCATGCCATGAAGCAACTCTTCAACAAAGGAGTTTAAGTTAGTGCTGGAAGAATTCCCAGCTTAGTCACAATTGAAGGTTGTAAGTAACATAGAAGTAATGTTGCCTACCCTTATGGCCATATTAGAACAATAACGAAGGTTCAAAATTAATGACTCCAAAATCACTAATAATATGAGGAACGATGGTACGTCAATGCCTTACATTTAGGTTGGAGAAAATATACAGATCTCTTTCGAAATATTATGAGATTTGTGTTGGGAAAATTCGCCTCCCAAAATCTCTTCTTATAAAAAACCCTACCTTCTGTAAGAATATCAGAAATAATAGAGAAATAAAATAGAAAATAATAACAATCACCACAACACAAGAATTTACGTGGAAAACTCCAAATCAGAAGAAAAAACCACAGCCCTCAGAAAGAAATTTACTATGTGAAAAATTATTACAATCACATAGACTATTCTCTCACATCCCATGACCCCAATATACCTGCACTCTCCAAAGCATACATCAACTCACACCTTCTTACACTCTAAAATAATAAGAACAAGAAAGGAATTTAAGTAGAGTAAAAAACAATGCTTAAAGTGTCTTTGATTGGGGCGATTTGAAACCAAAACCTTGAGCTCCTTTTATAGCCTTCAAAACCCATTCTTCTTTGTTTTGTTTCAGATGTGGGATTCACTCCATTTTTATTTTTGCCTTTTGTTTCCGATGTGGGACTGGCTCAACTTTTATTGTTGCCAATTTCCTAACAAACTCCACCTTGGCAAAATAAAAGAAACATCTGCTATAATTACGGTGCAATCATTGTCTATACCGACAATCATAATTCTCAACCCATCATACTCCACCATAAAAGAGCACACTCACTTAGAATTAACACATTCCAAGAATTTCACTTTGGCACATGTCGAAAAACGTGCTGAAACTTTATGGTGCAACTTCCACGTTTGGTTTTACCGGAAGTTCATCAACCATCGACATACATTCTATCACACACCTTGCATCAATGCCAAACCAATGCCTATGTGCAATTGTGAATCGGCTAACAACACATCCTCTTCTATGGCAACGCGGACATACCATGAGGATGTACTTCTCACTTCTCAAAGGAAATCTCTTTCTCCCATGAGGGAGATACTGTTCGCTTCTGCCTCGGAGCTTTTTGCCGAACCCACTCCACCTTGACAATTTTCTTGACGTGCCCAGATTGTCCACACCCCCAACAAATTAGATTCTTCCCGGAGTTCTTCTTCTTCTGGTTGCTCCCATTTTTAGTTACCAACATTGATTCTGCTGATGAAGTGCGATCTCCACTTTTCAGCCTTCTCTCCTCAGAAAGGAGTTTACCGGTAACTTCTACAAATTTCAGAGTCTCCTTCCCATACATCAAAATAGGTTTCATGTGCTCATAGGAAGGTGGAAGAGACAAGATGAGCCTTAATGTTTTATCCTCATCTTCAATTTTAACTCCAATAGCCTCTAATTCAGAAACAATACCATTGAGAACACTCAGGTGATCTGAGATTTTCATACCTTCAACCATATGCAGAGTATGAAACTGTTCTTTCAGGTATAACCGATTTGAGATGCCCTTTGCCTGATACAACTCTTCAAGCTTCTCTCAGAGTTCCTTGGCTGTTGATATTCCATGCATGTTTGCAAGAACATTCTTGGCCAAACACAGGCGAATTGCACTTGCAGCTCTCAAATCTAGATCTTCCCAATCTTCATTGCTCATACTAGGCTTTACAGAATCTTTATCTTCGCTAGAATCTTCGTTGAGAACAGGGCTTGGTTTCTTCTCTAACGCCTTGTGTAACTCGGATTGTATCATCACATCTTTGACTTGCACTTGCCACAAGCCGAAATTGATATTTCCATCAAATTTCTCCACATCAAACCTCATAGGGCTTGAAAACTTTGACATAACTGTATACTGGAATAGTGCACTTGTAGTCCGTGAACAATACACCAGGTAAGTTCTCAGGAAAGAGAGGTCGGTCACAATAGACACAGTTAAATATCAAGTCTTTACTAGCCAGATCCTTCCCTAGACATACACTTTCACACCACCACACTTATTCCAACAACCAAGAACAATTCTTTTCTGATGTGGAAGATCAGACAATACTGCAACCACAGAGCATACTAAGAATTTTCTAAAACATCTGACACCTTATCAACCAGGCAATCTGGCTCTGATACCAATTGTTGGGAAAATTCGCCTCCCAAAATCTCTTCTTATAAAAAACCTTACCTTCTGTAAAAATATCAGAAATAATAGAGAAATAAAATAGAAAATAATAACAATCACCACAACACAAAAATTTACATAGAAAACTCCAAATCATGAGAAAAAACCATGGCCCTTAGAAATAAATTTACTATGTGAAAAATTGTTACAATCACATAGACAATTCTTTCACATCCCACGACCCCAATATACCTGCACTCTCCAAAGCATACATCAACTCACACCTTCCTACACCCTAAAATAATAAGAACAAGAAAGCAATTTAAGTAGAGTAAAAAACAATGCTTAAAGTGTCTTTGATTGGGGCGATTTGAAACCAAAACCTTGAACTCATTTTATAGCCTTCAAAACCCATTCTTCCTTGTTTTGTTTCAGATGTGGGATTCACTCCATTTTTATTTTTGCCTTTTGTTTACGATGTGGGACTGGCTCAACTTTTATTGTTGCCAATTTCCTAACAATTTGTTGACTGAAACCTCCTGAGCAAAACTGTTTAAGAGTTAAATTGACTAGAGCTGCATTGTGACCTGAAGTTACATTATGTACTAGGGACAACAATATAGCAGTTACCTATATTTCCTCTTTTAACATTTTCACATGCTTTTAACTGAGCTGTCTATCTTCATTATATGACTCAAAATATCTTATTCTTCATAGACCAACAGAAATAGTTCGTGAGGACCAATCTAAGAAACCATCAGAGAACCAAATATTATGATTTTGGAACCCATTTGTAGGAAATCTGGTGATGCTACAATGTATGCTGCAGCCATCATTGCTTGGCCATTCGAATATCCCATAGAGATGGAAGGAAAGATCAACCTTTAGCTGTCCTAAGATCCTTGATTCTCATTTATTTAATTAGCTAGTTTATATTAAACAGAATTTTAATTAGTTTATATATACCTTCCCATTTATCTTGATGGGTACATGTTCAAGTCTTATTATATCTATTTTAGTTATCTTAGTCGCACAAATAGTTATCATTCTTAAGAGGCTATATGATTAAGTTGCCTTTTTCTTTCCTGCTCATAACAACTTTGTATTAAAAGCAGTAGTGTACCAAAATGACTATTTTTATGGTACAGGGATGTGATGATGTACCAAGTGCTTGCATATGTTACCAGGTTATAACAGTGAAAATGTAACACCCCAATTTGTCATAAAACAATAAAATGAAATATTCAATCAATCACTTAAATCTCCAAAACTAAATCATGATTATAGAATAATTTCATAAAGTATTTAATTTAATAACATAAATTTGTCTGAACAATAATATCTCAATAAAAGTCTTAAACAACTCAAATTCACAATCATTCGAAATCAATCCTTACAATTAAATCCTAATAATGAAACAATCTTAAATGGTTCTTGGATAATAGCAAGAAATATAACCACAATAACAGAACCGAAATCCTCCTCTAAGTGACACCAATATCACGAAGTGATCCCTCAAAATAAATAAAGTCTACTAATATGTAAAAATAATAAGGATGAAGGATGAACCATCAACTCAATAAATAAATATTATACATTACTATGTGGTATATAATTATAAAGAGATATTATAATTTTATAAAGTAACTTTATAGTAAAAATAAAACCGTAATTTCATAGTAATTGAAATAATTGCAAATATATTAAAACCAATAAAACATTTTAACAATACGATATAAAAAAACATTCAATATTTAAAATCGATGTCAAAAATAATGATAAATGTTCCATATACAAGTTTAAATAAAAATGGAAGTAGCTTCTGTCACATAATATCATTCACAATTCTGGTAACCCGAACAATACGATACAATCGTAACACCTATAATTCCGGTGTAGGGCCAATACAATTAATACTTATAATCCTAGTGTGGGGCCAATACAATTAACACATGTAATTCTGATGCAGGGCCAATACAATTAATATTGTGCAACAATAAATAATTCAATTGGATCAATACGATACAATTATGATACCTATAATCTCAGTGTCTAGGCTAATACAACTAAATGAACTACAGATAGATAAGCCAAAACGTTTTAATTATAATTACGATTATAATACATATCATAATTTTTAAATACTAATGAATACTTTTGATAAAATATATCACACTTTCAAATAAGAAGTCAATAATTTTAATGCAATTGAATAATTTACAAAAGACATATATTTGAGGATTTAAGATCATTTAAATAAAATATAATGAAAAATAACAAAAACTTAAGGTTTCATTTGATTATTTAAAAAGAACAATCAAAGTATTTTCGAAATTGAAAACATAATATATTAAGGTAATATATAAGGTTTTCTTACCTCTTCCACTTGTCCCAATAGAGAAATAATTTTACGAATTTAATCCCTCTCATCAAACTAAAATCACATTACCACACTCATAAATTTATAGGAAATATTAACTTACTAAATTAATCCAAGTTTAAATACCATTAAAATCCACTACTGTCAATACTGCCTCGACTAATGCAGTCCACTTTCTCCATTTTTAATAAATTGTAGATAAAACCAATCATCCTAAAAATGCATATATGTACTCTAAAGACCCAGAATATATGTCACAAAAATTTTCAGCCTTAAATATCTTTGTTAACCTATCAACGTAAACCTCCAAATCCAAACCAAGACTGTACCAACATAAGTTTCGAAACTAAACAACCCCTGATATCAGAATTTTTAAAATTATACCGCTCCATGAAAATCCTTAAAATTTTAAGGGCTTAAAGAAGACTCATAATGGTTCATATGAAAGTTTAATGAGACCAAT
This sequence comes from Nephelium lappaceum, assembly GCA_021234005.1. NCBI lineage: Eukaryota > Viridiplantae > Streptophyta > Magnoliopsida > Sapindales > Sapindaceae > Nephelium > Nephelium lappaceum. Next base: position 26,535,658 of record CM037998.1, read on the forward strand.
ATAACATCAACTCATGTCCAACAATTTCGTGATTCAACCTAGTTCAGTGCTGTCTAAATTTTTATTTTACTAAGTCAGAGATAAACGAAAATTCCAAATTAATTGCATACTTATCATATGACCACGAAATTTTTCAAAACATAACCTAACATCGTAAGGAGCATACCAAATTTCATAATTTTAGACCTTCATTTGCCTAGTCAAACAATTAAACAAATCTAACACGTTTACTAGGAAACAAAATTAATTTGCAATAGCCTCTATCTCTTCTAAAAGAAATCCATAAAATTTTAATTTTATTTTGAAATGACGTCAAACATAGACAATAAGATATCATAAACTTCTAATATTAAATAAAAAAAATATGAAAGAAAATGAAGAAAACCTACTTGCTTCCCAAACACTTTCACAATAAATATTGATCTCCAATATTACTATGGTTGAAGGTTTAACTTTGTTAATAGAAAAGAGAATTTTTGAATGACACATGAGAGTTGGCTGCTGTGAATAGAAAAACTAAGCTTTATATGAATGGCTTCAAACCATAATAGTGATTAGGAGAAAATATATGTTATAAATATCTATATATATTTGCCAATTTTTTTTTTTCTTCAATCCTTCCTTTTAAATTGATAGGAAAAATATATATTTTTCCATCAATTACTCCCTAATTAGCAGCCCAAAAATTTAATTGATCACATACTAAAATATTTTAAAAACTTTTCATTATAGAAAAGTTTTTGGAAAAAAAAAATAAAAATAAAAATAATAGTTTATAAGATTTCAAAATAAATAAATATATAACAGGTTACAAGATTAAGTTGCCTTTTTCTTTCCTTCTCATAACAATTTTGTATTAAAAGCAGCAGTGTGCCAAAATGACTCAAGGTACAGGGATGTGATGATGTACCAAGTGCTTGCATATGTTTCCCTTGAGGTGGTTTAGTTTTCAAAATGCAAGATCATTTATACATCCCAATCTGCCATCAAGTTGGTTCAATAATAACTTTGTTAGTTTTGGCTTGTGTGCAATTGTGGAACTTCGAGACCATCAAGACGACGGTAGGGTCTTGGATGTTTCCTATATATGAATGCAGATTCGAATCTAAAGAAGGCACTGCTTTGCTGTTAATGGCAGTTTGGATGATTAGGCCAATGGTTATCGTGGACCTCGTTATGTTGGGTCAGATCATCTGTTCGTGGGGTTTAGTTTTCATGTGCGTCCCTGTGATAACAATGGATTATGTTGCAGTAGTGTCTCTATGCAATTCTATCTTCAAGATCGTTATGGTGATCACATAGAATGTTGTGAGGTGAAAAGTTGTGGGGTTCATTTAATGTACACGCAAGATCTTGGAAAATCCAATGGTAGCTTCAACTCTGATTAGGAAGAAGATTAGACGTTATTAAATCCCTTTGAGAAATACTTATTATGCAATAAATCAAGGTAAATGAAATGCTTCTATGCACATCAACAACCTTTAATTTAATAAACTCTATTTCTTATATGTTTTATTTAGTTTTTATTCCTTTTTTATACGAACCTTAAATGTGGGAAGTCCTTCCCATTGAAATTTTTCAATCCTTCCATATATCAGAAGTTCAGACCATTTGCGTAAATCATTTTAATGAAAAGGGGATTGGCTTCATCTTCTTTGTCGAAATCATTTTTATAATTCTGTCCAATGTATATATTATCCGCTTTTGACACAATTTTCTTGTTTTTGTCTTTGAATTTGACAACATAAGAAACATTTACACCTTAAAAAGCTCATACAATTTATAAACCACTCAAAACTCTCATCCTTATATGAGATTTTTGTTTTGTTGTTTCCTTTCAACTCTCTTTATGTTTGAAATTATTTAGAAAGGCTCTAGTTAAATTGAACAATGTTGCATTGTTGAACATTTCTTCAATTAATTTTTATGACAAGGCTGGGAACAACATTCTGAATTTAAGTTGTCTTGGTCAATATACACCTTTTTAATAGCTGAGCTTTGAAAGATTTTGGAATGGTAATTATTTGGACAATGAAATTGACAAGCAAGCAGCAAAAATGCAATTAGAGAAAGGCAAATCAACAGTTCATTATCTCTATCTTGTAATAATTTTTCCATCATGCTTTGTGTGTGGCTTCAGAGGACATTTGTGGGAGCTAACTTCTTTAGTGTATATCAAGAGAGAAGCCATCAAACAAATGACCTAACTGTATCTAATATTGTACATTATTAGGCAATCTAGAATTAGAGGTGTAGTGGGGTTGATTTGTTGACTGAACTTGCTCTGTGATCTGGGTGCAAACCGAACTATTATAGGAGGTGTCCTTCCTTCGATGCCTGAAGCCTAGTTCCTTGGTATCAACCCGCACCTACATTCAAATTAGTAGTTGTTCGACCCTTTGCCTTAGCTCAACGTTTTGAACTTGGATTGCTTCGTTTTTGGTAAGCATAACGAGGTTCTCCTCTTGGAGCTTCCTCAATTGTTCTCTGTACGCCTTTATCTAGTCTATCACAACAGATATCCTTTCTTCGCTCGACTAGTTGCCTAGCATCTTAACAAGCTCATGTCGTTAGTTGGTTCGACCTGTACGACTAGAAATTACCAAGTCCCCTTAGACGGCACCAAACTGTAGTAGGGTCGATCTACACTATTCTCATGTGGAGAAAGACTCGCTCATCAACTTCCTTAGAACTCGGCAATTCGTACCCTGTACAAATCAAACAAAGGAGCGAAAGTGACTATAATAATGATGTGATGTCAGTCGTAGACACTCTGACACTCAAGTTAACAAATTATTCAATAAATAAGTAAATAAAGCGTAAACACATAAGAATGAGCTAATATCAGAAAGGACTTAAGACGGCGGTTAGACAAAGAAGGCAGATCGTTTCTTAGAATGTTGTTAACCCAAGAAACGACCTTTAGGGAAACTTCGGTCGAATGTCTAAAAGGAAATACTATCTTCTCTCTCTATGTGTGTGTGTGTGTCTTGCCTATGAACTAAAGATCCTTTTTATAGATGGCGAAAGTTCTTTTGTTTTGGGTACTTTCCATATCTAATGATACTAGGGAGATTAGATCTTAGAGGATCTAGGAAATCTCAAGTTAATCCCTGGATCTTGGGCCAAAAACGGTGAACTTCATATTCTCAATATTTCCATATTACTATTAAGGAAAGATTATTTCTTGAGAATAAAGGTAATCAGATCACAGATGAAATCGGAAAGTAAGCCTCGAGGCTTGAGTTATTGGGCTATCCAATTGACGTGCAAGCCTAGGTTATGCAGAGCAATGAGGTCAATTGGGCCATCTATGAGCTTTGTTAATGGGCTTTTGGGTCTATATGCTTAAGTTGTAATTTTTGACCATTACAAGAAGTATGTCTACGCTACCTTTAATTGCCAAGTTTCGCATTTTTTTTAATCATATATGTTAAAGAATTTTTTTTCTGCAATAAAATTTAACTACAAAATTTTGGGATGTCCACTATATAACATTTGCTTATTGTTGTTCATCCTATTATGGATTTTGATGTCAGGTAGTGGTACCTTTCACAGGGGGTGATTCTACTCTACCTTCAAATTACATATTGCCTAGGAGGTAAATAAAATTCTGAAAGAAAGGGATACTGTGAAAGACCCCCCTAGTAAATAAACTATACGAGATTAACCCCCGATTTTTTTTATAGGTGAACCACCCCATACCGTCTAAAAAACCTAACCGATGTAAAAATTTAAGGATAAAATTGTAATATAATAAAATAATTAAAATTTTGAAATGAGAAAAATTGTTAAAATAATTTAACAAATTAAAAAAATTGTAAAAAATTAATAATTTTCTAAAAAAATTAAAGTGATTTCCACTCTCCATCAACATGACGGACAGTGGAAATCATTTAAAAAAATGAAAACAAGTTTTTTAAAAAATAATAATAATAAAAATAATAATAAAAACCATTCATCATCATCCAAAAACCTCATCATTTTCATCCAAAAAAGACCCATTCATCTTCATCCAAAGAAAAAAAACCCACTCCCATTAATCATCCATATCAACAAGAAATAACTCATTCATCAACCAAAAACAACCCACTTCCATTAATCATCTCATCTTTTCTCATCTCTTTTCTGTTTTACTTTTTTTTTTTTTTTTTCGTTTAATGGGTTTCCAACTTGCTAGGTTTCCAACATGCTGTAAAACCTAGAAACGGTTTCCAACACCTATATTCATCATCCTTTAAACCCCAAATCATCATCCCTTCATCGATTCAACACATCAATTCCAAAACACAAAACACATCAATCCTAAACCAAATCATAAAGGATAAGAGGAGAGAAAGAGAGCAAAAGAGAGAGAGGTCTACCACCACCATCCATCAACACCATCATTGTAGAGATTTTTCGACACTGTCCTCACCGGTCAATGATGGAGAGAGGAGAGGAAAAGAGGAGAGAGAGAGCAAGAGTTTTAGTTTGATTTTAATATTGTTGTAGTTTAATTAATAGTTTTTCAATTTTTATTTTATTTTATTTTATTTTGTCTTATTATTAATTAATTAATAGTTTTTTTATTTATTTTTTTAATATTATTATTAATTAATATTTTAAAGACTATTTTGATCATTTTATGATTTTGGACAAAAAATGTTATCATTTTGGATGAAAAGTTAACTGGAGAGGACGGTTTACCTAATAAAAAAAAAAAAAAAGAGCTAATCTCGAATATTTTACTTTTTAAGAGGATTTTTCATAATATTCCCAGAAAGAAATGTTCTTTTTGTGGGACTGTTACTTTGATTTGGAGCATTTTCTTGAATATTTATACTTTATATTCTCTCCATCTTTCCAATATAATTTGGAGCAATGATGTTAGAACAGATTATACATTTAGTTCAAGGGTGATTGTCGGATTAAAATGTACTTATGATGGTTGCAAAAAATAAAAAATAAAAAATAAAAAATAAATCAACTTTCTCTAGAAACAAAGGCCTTTATGTTTATTTTTATTGTCTCTACTTACATGGTTGTTGATTACGATAAAATATATCGTGATTTTATACTTTTAAACCTTACTTTTATAATGAGAATTTAAATAAATCTTTGTTATTTTTATGTGTTTTTATTTATTATTTTAAGTGAGTCATGAAAGGATAAATTAGCAAATTAGTGAGGTTTTCAAGGCAAATAGTATGCATTGGTTAAATTTGTTTCAATCAATAATTAATTGGGTTGAAATAATATACTTTTGTTATTGTTTTTAATTTATAAATTAATTTTCAGCTCGAGTTGTGATGACATGAAACAATTCATGCAGCCCATGAGGGAATATCCACCTCAAATTGCAATGTGAAAGCAATATATGTCAGCCCAAAGCATCCAGTTCCAGCCCATAAAATACAAGAATTGAGCCCAAGTACAATGAAATGAAGCAATTCGTGCAGCCCATGTGTGAGACGTGAGCTAAACAAAACCAGCCATGAAGGTCCAGCTCTTCTTGAAATTATAAGAATCAAATTGACGCAGCTGTCACACGGTGAATAATTCAAGCAACAGCCCAAGTTGCAAGCCACGAGAGCAACATGTCCAGCCCGTGAAGTAAATACAAGCAGAATATCCAACCCTTGTGCATGTACATGCAGTCAATGTGAAAAAGAAGGAAAGCGAGTGCAGTGTCGCCGCGGATTCGGCAGCTATTTATTGGCCATCCCGCGGAGATTTTTGGAGAAGAATTCGGGCCTGATTTGGACATGCACGTGAACCTTTTTTCAGCCCCTAATTTGCATAATATATATAGACCCTTTTAGGCTTCCAAGCGCAGCTTGGAGAGCAGCAGAACGTGGTTCCAAGGGTGATTTCGGGCTGAACTTTGCTACATATTTTTGCAGAAATCATTAACCCCTTGGACCAGTTCTTAGTATGTTTTGAGAGTCCTTTCATAGCCCTTTACACAGCCTATAAACACAAGGCCAAAGGAGAACACTTGGAGAGGAGATCGGACGAGGTTCAAGGGGAATTTCGGACGCACACTGCTGCAGTTTCCTACAGGGATATTCAACAGCTTTTGAAACTGTTCTTAACCAGCCTTGAAAGCAGTATTTGCAGGGGTCTTGTACGTGGAGATTAAAGGCTAGAACTGGGGTGTAAATTCTGCACAAAACAGAACATATTCTGCAGTGTTTCGGCAGTGTATTCGAGCCGAATCGGAACCAGTTTGCAGCAGCTTCTCATCTGGCTTTCAAAGGGCTTGAACATGGATTTTCAAGGATTTTGGAGTGTAAAATCAGCATATAAGCCCTTGACTGCAGCTCCTTGACAGCCCCTAAACACGTCTCAAAACAGCCCGTGGGGAGGTTATTTTGGAGCTGAAAATCAGTTCGTCATCAACCTTTTTGGAGTTCTAACAACAGCCCATCATCACTTACAGATTTGGTGCATAAAAGGTATAGGTTTGTGACAAGGGGATCACGCCATGGTATGAGATTTTTTTTATTATTACCTTTTTTATATAAAAATTATAAAAGTCCACTAACTCTCTCACCACTAACTACTCTCTGGCACGGTTTCTGTCACTCACCACCACTAACTTGTTACTATTATTTTTTGATAAGATAAATGAGAAGTTGAGTGGAGATAAACTTTGATCATGTGATTAGTCAGAGCTATACTTATTCTCTGTTAAGTTTGTACTTTTTGAATTTAAAATGCTTTGTAGATAAGCTGATCATCTCCTATCCTCTCATGTACAATTGTTATATTTACAACTATCTTACAATCCTTATATATTTCATAAGGAAATAATATGAAGGTGAGAGTTGGTCAGCGGCGTGGTGGTAACACCACTAACTTTGGTGCCTTAGGTGGTGCCTGTTTTCAGTCTCATCAACGACAAAAATAAAACCTCTCTCCTATCATATAAAAATTTATAGGTTCTTTCCTTATCTTATGTGGGTCTCTTCCCCATCTATGTATGGATTGATCATTTTCGTATGGGAGTAGTTTTTCGAGTCACGTATTAAAGTCAAACCTCACTTGATTACGGTCGATTTCTGAGTTTGTTCCAATCATTAAAAATAAATAAATAAATAAAATGAAATAATTTGAAGGTGAGAGTTAGTTTTTCAACTCAATACACTTTTCTAAAACTTATCTTTTTTATATAAAAACTATACAACCCTATTGACTCTCTCATCAGTGCCACTAACTCTCTGACACAGTTTCTTATTTTTCTTGTCACATTTGGCATTACTCTCTTTCTCTACACTTTCTCTCTCTAAAGGCCAGATGCTTCTAGAGTTCTAGTTGACTCTCCAAACAAGGGTCTTGAAGTCATTCAACACCTTACCTTCCCATTGATCACAACTGCCCAAACAAAGCTTGTGAACTAGGTCAAGCAAGCCAAAGACGACAAGTGCACCTAGTGCTGTCGACAGGGGCTATGAAACTGAAGTCACACTAACTGGTGTTTGGTTACGATCTTAGGTGCTGTGAAGACCCACCTAGGAACCCTGATTACAAGGTTTTTGGATCGATTGGCAGCTGCCTAGCAGCTAAGCACCCTTTAGACGACTAACACGGCCCATTTTTAAAACACTGTTAAGTATTCTTAATTTGAGTAGTTGGGCCACTTCATTGAGTTAACTCGAATAAAGTTATTGGCCAATTGCACTAATTCCCCTAAAGTATTTCAAATTACATAAACCATCAACTTTTACATGAACTAGCAACCTTTAGATTTATTGCATTAATAGTGCCCTTGAAACATGTTGACTAAAGGTATGACTAACTAATGCTCACTAATGGGACATTTCACTGTTAATAGGCAAAAAGGCCATTTATCTTCAAATATCAAAAATATTTATTAAAATTAGTCTATTAATCAATTGATTATAGTTAAAGAGAAGAATGGATGGAAGAGATCTCATTTACATCCAACACGATCTCAACCATTGAAATTATTATTTTAGAAAACAAACTATTTTTCAAGGAAAACAAAAAACAGATCGAGAGAAAATGAGATTTGGTTAAACATTGAATAAGCTGAAAATATTAAACAACAACATTTTCTTTTTAAAAATTTCTGGAGAGATCTCTAGATCTTTATTTTTTTCATCTCCTCTACAGCATGGAGGAGATGAACAAATGGAGGAGATTTTCATCTCTTTTGTGTCATGGAGAAGGTTGATGCAATGTAGATATCTATTAACAAATGAATAAATGGAGGAGAGGAACAAATGTACATACTTATTTCCAAGATTATTTGATTTTTTTTTTTTTTTGGTCAAACATCAGTTCCAATCAAATTAAACGTGTGCTCTCATAATTGGCACCTTTAATGAGTACATATACATCTTTGTTTTTTGTTTTTCTATTTGATTGATAGGAAACGTTAGTCATAATAATTTGTCAGCTAGGTTGAAGATTGGGTCGTACTTAGGGCCTGTTTAACTTTTAATTTACTATTGAATGGCAATTAATGTGTTTCATTCAATTATATTGTTTGATTTTTTAAGTGATAAAATCACTTAATTAGTTCTTGAAATAACCATGGTTCGAAAAATCGTTAATTATTAATTAACCAATGAGGTAGTAGTTAACGATTTATCAGTTACTCGACGAGTAATTGGTGATTAATCGGCGAGTATTGTACCTATAAAAAATAAAAAGCTTAAAAAATTTTCTATTTAATCAAAATACAATCATATGACTATTGACCAATTGGTTTCATACTTTTGTCTATTGATCATTAGGGTTTCAGCAACTCTTTAAAGGTAAGGTCTGTTAAGTTTTCGAAATCTCAAGGGATGTTCATGTTATTATGGCCAAAACTTATATATTAGTATAATTTCATTAAATTTGAGGGAGTTTGTGTAATTTCATCAGATTTTAGTGAATTTCATCAAATCTAAGCGACGTTTGTGTAAGTCGCCCTAAGATATATATAAACTTAAATGCAAACACTCATCAGTCCATGCCTCCCTCACCCTCCTCTCTCGCTCTCCTCTCTCTCTTTCTCCCTCTAGATTTCTTCCCTCCCTGTGGTGGCATCGCATCAAGCGACACTGTTTTCGCCATTTCACCGTTTAAAATGAAGAGGAGGAAAACAAAAAAAAAAAAAAAAGGGAAACCTAAACCTAATGGGCCTCCTTCATTTTCCACAGCCGCCGCCCTCATCTACATATATATATATATATTCTTATTCACTAAACCCTAACTGCTGTCTGTTCGTAGATTTCTCTCTGCTTGGTAACCATTACGAAACCCCTAATTTGTTATCTTCTTTGTTGTGTGTGTGTGTGTGTGTGTTTGTTTTTTTTTTTTTTTTTTTTTTTCCGTATTATAGAAATGATGTGCTTACATGCCTATGATGGTGTTAAATATACTTTGAGAGTAATTTCCAAGAAAATAATATTGATCTAAGGCATTGAGGCCAATTTGTAGGCCAATTGTGTTTTCTGGGGGTCATTAAAATTTTATAGCTCTTGAATGTTTGAATGATAATATGCAAGTGATGACAAAATAGTCAGGGATTCCAGATCTTCCTAAGGGGAAGAAAAGCAATGATGACTTGGTCTAATGGGAATCTCTCTGATGCATTCATTTCCTTCTAACTGCTCTCCTTTTTCAACTTTATAGTGTAACCATGAGCTATTAGTAGAATGTTAGTATCAATAAAATTTGCTACTATCACCATGTCCTTGCTTGGTTGGTACAAAGTGTTTTGTCCTTATTGTTTTGTGCAAATGATGAGATAATCACTCCACTGGGAGATTGATGAATAGTCTAGTCTATTTGGGAATCTCTTTGATGCACATGTGTTACTCATTTTGAAAAATAGTGAGATTTCGGTATAGATTTATGATTAGTTAGCTACAATTCTAGCTTTTTCTTATTGAGAGACTTGCATCGTTTTCATGTGATTATTATATGTATCTTTTCTTGGTGAAATGATGTCGTAAAATTAGGTTCTGGGTGTATAAAATTTTGCCCAAAATAGATAGTTGTGATGCATTTGAAAATATCTGTTTTCTGGGTGTAGAAAATATCTGTTTTGCCAATGATGCATTTGAAATGTATGTGTTATCATATAAGATATAGTTGTGATGATATCTTATTGTCACTACCTCTGAGGAAAAATGTGAAAAACTTGTAGACTTTATTTTGATTTTACAGGAATATGTTGTTCCCATCTGTCTAAGTTTCCTTTTGTCTTCTAACAAAATGTCTAAGCTGTAGATTGGAAAGAGGGAGTAAACAACTGTAAACTTTATTAAGTTTATCATAAAACTTGATAGGAGGCTACTCCTTAATATTTTAAAGGTTTTTAATTCTCAGTCTTATGTAGACATGTTTACTTTCAGGAAATTTTAATCAAGTGAACCATTATTATAATCTAGAAGAGCAGTGTTTTATTACTTAGCGGGTTTTGAAATTTGCTTCTACCATAAAAGTTGAAATGTTTGATGTTTGTAGTATGTTATTGATATTAAAGTTGAAATGTCTTATATTTTTGTAATTATGGTAATGCTGAAGTTGATTTTGTAGAATTTTAGACAAGTATTTATTTGATAATAGTGTTATCGATAAAGAATTTTATAAACCAAGAAATGCTTAATGTTAATTGGTTAGTTTGTGATTTCAATTTTGTATCACGCTGACCGTTTGGGATATATTTATGTGTAATACTTGTGGAGGACGTTTAGTTAGTCGATAAGTTGGTACTCTATGAGGCTTCTTTAGAAACTTATTTGTATTTTTTCATTCAAATGTGACTTTATGTTCAATTTTAGATAGACAATGAGCATGTTTCAACCCTAGCAGTTGTGTGTGTACAAATTCTTTCTGCTTGGTAACCATTGTGAATACCCCTAATTTTATATCTTTTAGCTACTTGTTTCTTCATTTTGTTTGATTACTGTTTTATTTTTCATTTTTATATGCTAGAAATCATTTGCTCTTGCCCATGATGGTGTTAAATATACTTTGAGAGTAATTTCTATGAAAACGACATTAATCTGAGGCACTGGGGCCAAGTTGTAGTTTGAGGTTTTATCGTTTTAGTGGTCTTTAAAGTTTTTTGAAATTGTTTTGCAAGCTTCCTAGGTCTTGAATCTTTGAATGGATAATGTGCGAGTGACGACAAAAATAGACAGAGACATCAGATCTCTTTAAGGGAATGATGACTTGGTCTAATGGGAATCTCTCTGATGCACACAAATATTTCATTCTGTTTGCCTTTTTCAAGTTTTATAAGAGCTATGGCATTTTAGTTGTGGTTTTGTTTTTTAAGCCCAAAAATCCCTGCCTGGTTATTGAATCTGTGTTATTTTGTGGTTTTCCATCCTTTGATGGCATGCTGTGTTCATTATGAATAATTAAATGTTGTTGCTATGAATCTCTCTGCTTGTTAATAAGTACTCTTCCTTTTCTCATTACCCTGCTTCTTAATTCTGTTTGCTTCCTATTTTGTGCAAGTGATGATGATAATGAAGTAGACAGGGAATCAGCACTTCATTGGAGAATGATGAATATGTCTATGGGAATCTCTTTGATGCACATGCATTATTATTAAATTTGAATAATAGTTAGATTATGGTTTATATTTTCGTGGCAAAATTAGGTTCTGTGTATGATATTTTGCCAAAAACACATTGGTAATGTGCTTTTGCTAACTAAAATACACTTTTAAGTAAAACAAAACATTTGTAGCCTATTTTTATATATAGTTCTTTTGTAGTCTTTTGCTCTTTCGTGTCATCATGCATTATAAAACATCCCATTTTGCCAATGATGCATTTAAAATGCACGTATTATCAGATATAATTGTGATGATATATGATTGTCACTACCTCTGAGGCAAAATGTGTAAAACTTCTCTATTGCTACTTTCTTTTTAGCAAACATTGTGACTCCAATTTTCCTTTTATTTTCTATCATCATGTAGAAAGCTTGGAAAGAGGAAGTAAACAACTGCGATGGTTATCTTAGAACTTGGTAAAAGGCTACTTTTAAATTTTGTAAACAGTTCTAATTCCCAATTTTTAATTAATCAAAAAGTTTAATGTAAATAAACTGTTATTGTGATCTTAAAAAAGCTTTGATCCTTGTTACTTACGTAGTTTTGAAATTTGCGTCTACCCCAAAAGTAAGTTGAAGTTGAACATGCTTTTTTTCTTTTTTTATTTTTTTGAAATAGAAAATGTTTTATTGTATCGTAGAAGATGATTTGGTTTTACCTCTGTTATTTGAAATATAGATTGTTAGGGTTAGAAATCACGATATATGTAGTGTTATACGTCTTGTACGTCTTCTCTACCTAATTATGGTGTTGAATGTTCTATGTGCATATGTTATGAGTCGAATTTAATCTGATGCTCTCTCCTTAAATATTGGATTAGTAAACATTATATGAGAATGAGTACTTTTTCGCAGTTGGTTGGAAGTAGTTGTACCCTCAATTTTCTTGCTCATCTTTTTTAGATCGATATTAGGAGCTCCAGAATTTTCCATCAGGTGATTACCAACTTCTTTAATGGTTGCCAGTGATGCATATAAATGTACGTTATATCGGATATTTGTAATTTTAACTACCGTTTTGATGTGTACCGATTATGTTAAGGTATGTACATATCATTCCCATTTTGTTTACTTGTTATAAGCATTTTCATCAGTTGTATTTTACATTTTGATGTTTTGTTTTGGTAATTACAATGGCCTGGTGATTGTCGCATAAGAACGGAGATTTGAATGATGTTCATGTTGTAGTCTGATTATACATCGGGCTCCATGAATCATTCCCTGTGATAAGCTGTTCTGGATGAAATATGAAGGCCACAAATAACTAGTCATTGTAAATCTGCCCCTTCCTACCCTGTGCCCAAGTTATTTGTTGTCAATCAAAAGCTTGGCATTCGATGTTGTAAATCAAATGTTTGGTTTTTTGGTTTTTTGACACATTTTCAGGGTCATTTCATCCCCAATTTGAACCTATTTGTGGAGTAAGGTGTCTCAAATTCAGTCCATTTTGATAAGGATAATTTTTTTAAAAAAGGAAATTCAAATTTTAATTCATACAAAGGATATATATTACAACAAAAGATCAAAATTTAAGATTTAACATAAATTATTTAGGGGATTATTATAATTATTATTTTTTTTGGAGAAATATTTAGTGGATTATTATATGCACTTAAATCGATCTAATATCTCATTTCGCAAATTTGGTGTACAAATGTTTCAATTGTGAATTTATATTTTGGTACTGCATGCACTAAAGTATCATAAATGTCTTGAGAACACTTTTAGTGCAAAATTAATATGCAATACCAAAATATAAATTCACAATATCCCAGCTAATATTCTTGATAGCACTTTGATAGAAAAAATTTATATGTTGGCACATGAAAGTTAAATGAACTAAGAAGTTAAATGTACTTGATCAAACACTTATAGTACATGTTCAAGATGCAAGATTTATAGCCTCTGTAGGAGTACATCAACAGTTATGACAACATATGCATGACCCATATGAAAAAATTAAAGTAAAAAGTTAAAAGTATAAGAGATAAATTAATGACAAGTCCCATCATAATTCAATCGATATTCACTCTTTCATGATATAATCTGAATCCAGTGCTCAAATTATTTTTATTGATGTTTTAAAAATTCCATAAATGAATAAGATTAATTTATTTCTCTCTTCTACTTTTAAACATAATCTTTTTTATTTCTCATATTTCACATCAAAACATCAACAGAAAAAACAAAAATCAGATCAGCATTGGATCTAAATCCATCTCAAGACTATCAAGACTCGCTCATTTATCTTGAAAGTAGCTTTAATAAGAAATTATTATTAAATAAAACCCCACTCAGTTTTGTATAAGTTTGGAGGAGACCCCATAGAAATTCTCAATACTGGTACCATCTGTATAGCTCTCTGTGTATAATGAGCTAACCCACAAACTTGGCAACAATCTTCTCATTTTCCAGTATTTGTGCAATTAAAGAGCATGAGGCAACTAATAGCATGCGAAAAAATGAAGCTTGTTGCAGTGTTGTTAATTATTTTGGTTGTGATGGATGTCAAGGTGGTGCAATTGCAGATTGGGGATAGCAGTTGGTAGGGTCAGAATCAAGGAATTTGTTTTAGTTATTTATATATATCTTGGGTGAAGCGGGTAGGTAGGTGCTTGCCCGATCTTGACCCGATAACCTCATTGGATCAAGAGTTGCCCCAAACTTATCCTGTAACCTAGTATCCATGATCCAAACATGATCCAAATGGGTTGGGCCCCATCGGCTTGCAGTTGATCAAGGATTTTGCTATCCTTATGTGACATGACATAAACATGACAAAAAATTAGAGGGTTTGGGTTAGATCTTATTGGGTTCGGGTTAATAGTAAGTTAATACATTAATCCCATTTAGTAAATAGATTGTATTTGGGTTATATACCTTCAAACCGCTAACTCATTTAACACAATTAAATATCAAATATATTATTTTAAATTTTTATTATAGAATAGTTGTCTCTTTTTATTGGTTAAATATGTTTAGTGAATTCAATTATCTAACCAAATTTTGAAATTTTAAATCTCAAAATTTTAAAGGACAAATTAAAAACAAACCAAAATCCAAATGTCAAATTCGTTTTTAGTCCAAAAAACTTATTTGAAGTCATTTTCGCTTTACAAACAAAATTAATTATAATATATATTCCTAAATTATTAAAAACTCTTCCCAAGTCAAATTCCAACATCTCCTGGTAGGAAGCTTTTATTGTAATTTACCATCGTAGAATGTGCACATCTCATGAAAGAGACTTTTTTTTTTTTTTTTTTTTTTTCAATTTTTTCCACCTTGAGATGTAGGCAACATCTCATGAAATCGTGTGATGTTGCCCACACCTTGTATTTCATGCGATGTTGCTCACATCTTAAGGTGGTAAATTAAAAAATATATATAGATATCAAATTATTGAAAGTTGACTAAGGTAACAAAGCTATAAAACCCAAAACAAACCTAAGATCTAAGCCGTCACCGCACATCGAATCCTAACACAGGAGATAATTAACTAATTTTTTAAATTTGAAATCCCATTAAAATAAAATAATTTATTTAAATAAATCAGGTATACAAATATTTTATTCACCCATTCATATTTCTTTTTCTATTTTTCTTCTCTTTTCTTCTCAGTTTCAAATCATTTTTCTGCTTTACTCCCACCGTCTCTTTTCATTTTTCTATTCCAGTGAACTCGTCCTCTTGGTGTGTTGCAGCTACCATCTATAATGCAAACACAGCCGCTTCACGCTATTATTTCATATTATATAAATTACTCAACCACTTCAATTTGCTTGAATTGCTTACCATACACGAGACACATGTCATCTCTTATTACTTATCATGTTATTCTTCATGCTTAGCATGACACTTGTCTTTCATTTTTTAATACAAATTTTGTCTGCCAAATCTCATCCTTACCCAATCACCAAAATAAGTCTCAACTTTAACTTTTAAATATCATATAATAATTTATAATTAAGTAAAAAATTAAAAATTTTTAGTTAATTTTTTTAGTTAATTTTAGATAATTTAAGTGGTTTGACCACTTAAAAAAATAAATAAAAATAATTTAATAGGTATAATTCAGCACTATTAAATTTTAAGTGAAACAAATAAACAATCCGTAACTTGAACTTTAACTTACTCGTGTCCATTCCTTTGACCTCCTCCATAGCAATTACTTTTCTATTATTATTTCATTTTTAACATTCAATTCAACTAAAATTGAGGTGTATTGATTTTAAATATCACATAAAGTAAATAACTCATAAGCCATTCTTCCCTATTATTCTTTTATTTTTATATATTTACTTTTAATTAAATTTTACACAGCAATTACTTGACTTACAGCATATTAGACTTATCAATCTTTTTCTCACAGCAATTACTTGACTTACAGCACATTAGACTTATCAACCTTTTTTTTACTACTCTTTTGAATAAAGAACAAATAATAATATTAATTAAACTATGTTTGTAATGTTTAATCTAAGTAAATTTTAACATATTTTATAAATCGGATAGTAGTATTAATTTAAAATAAATTCATAATAGTAATTATTATATAAGGATATATTATAATGCAAGGATAGGAATAATAATAAAGAGCAACAAGTGTGAGGTAGAGAGAGAGAAAGAGCTCTACAATTGTAACTGATATATTAATATTTGCTGACCAAAACAATTAATGATTATTAAATTGAGTCTACTTTCCTTCCAAAGATTTCATTGTGAGTCATGACTCATGATCTATGTCCTTCAATAATCTTGAAAAGTGACATTAATTAACAAGGGTAATATATTAGACAGCTTCAAAATATATATATATACATATATTAATTAGACAGTTTCTTTGTTGCTCAATTGGCAACGCCTATTTGCAATTTACATTTTGAAAAGTTGAAAATTTCACACCGTTTTATGTTTTCACACATCGAACTTAACTTTTAGCTTACTTTTCCAAGTTCTGTCCTTCTAGAAAATTTCTGGTTGTGTAGTTGTGTTCATGGATTTTCCTTGAGATTGTATTATACAAAGTTCTGTTTCAAACTTAGGAGTTAGGCCTAGTTGCGTTTTATTAGTTGGTTCCTTAATACTTGTATTGACAATCAGTAAGATATAAACAAAATAACATTATTGTGATAAATTCTATTACTACAAATGCATCCTTATAGACATGGGGTATTATATAAAATTAAAATAATGGAAGTATGGAAACACCTCTAGTCAAGTTCGATACTTAATTTAAAATCAGAAAAATTAAAAATTCAGATCATAGCTCATGCTAACATATCCAAATATATAATTAGAAATAAGAACAGACTTGCAATTGAAAGTTGGATATTTGAACAGAGGGTACCTTTGAAAGGACATGAAAGTCTTTTCCTTCAACCCATTTTTTCTAATTAAGTCTGCTTTTTGTCCCAAAAAAAAAAAAAAATTCATCATCATGTCCACCAATAACGCTGAAAAATTGGCTTTCGTAGAGTAAAAAAGATATCCTAGGCATCAAAGTCACTTTTTCTCCTACTGTTTCTTAATAATTTGTGTACATGTAGACCCATTTTTCTCATGATATATTTTCTTGGAAAACCAAGCATTGTACCGTGTTGGTAGATTTAAAATAGACTTTGACGAAATTTTAAAATCAATATTTTGTAATATAGGTCTATTGGTTTCTTGAAAAATGTAATTATACATCTTTTCTACGGCCAAATTTTTATGATACAGTATCATACACCATATTTTAATAAAAGTGATTGAATATTCACCTTAACGCTAACCTTATTTGTTACAGGGGATTGGATTGGGATTGGATAAATTTCAATCCAATCATTTGTTTGGTGCTTGCATGGGATTGGACTTCTCCAATCCCATACAACCATTTTATCATATGTTGTTGGGATAAATTAAACCCATCAAATGATACTTTTATTTATTTATTTTTTTGCTTTTCATTTTTTTTCCTTTCTTACATTAATTATATAAAGCATTAAATTTATCTTTAATATTACTTTTATATACTTTATTAAAATATTAAAAATAATATATTTCAATAATAATAAAATAAATGTTATTTTAAAATTAATTTTAAAGAGTTAGATTGTACTTTTTAAAATAATATTAAAACATTTTTAGTTTTATTTTATAAAAAATAATATAACACATAATTATTTTTGTTCAATCCATAATAGATCAAATAATGGACAATACTATTTTTAATCCAATCTCATATAGTATCAATGTAAGCCCTCAACGTTTATTTGTGGTTTCCCTAAGTAACAACCCCCTAAGTGATGTATGAAATCCTAAGTAATTGATAAGAAATGTTTTGAGACCCTAAGAGAGTAATCAAAGTAGTGTAAAAGTATAGAGATTAAGGAAACCCCATTCGAAGCCTAAATAAATGTAAGGGTAAAATGATCATTGTCATTTGAATTCATAAGTTAGTATGACCTATGGATTAAATTGAAAGAAGTTTATAAGTTAAGGGTCAAGATGAAATAAATAAAAGCTAAGTGCCAAAAGTCAATTAAAGAAGGGATACAATGGTCATTTATGGAATTGATATTAGTATATAAGAAAGACTTAGTCAATTTTTTGAAACAACTCAAGTTAGTCACGCCAACAAACACCAATAAAAGAGAGAAACCAAAGAGAGAAAAGAGAGAGGCGAGAAAAGTGTGTGTGTGTGTTCGGCCAAGTCAAGTTTTTGATGATCAAAGTTGGTTCAAGTGAGTTTTGACATCCCAATCCATCAAGCAAGCTTCCATAAGCTAGGAAATCAAACTTGAAGCATCCAACAAAGCAAATCAAAGTTAGTTGCTCATTTTTGGATTAGTTTTTGTGTTGGTTTGGGTTGGTTGTTTTGATGATATTTGAATTGGTTTTGATTGAGGATTTTTATCTATGTTGAGAGAGGAATTAATTGTGCTTGGATAGTATGTGTAGAAGGCATGGAAACCTACTACGATTGATGAGCTAGGGTTGGCTTGAGATAGATTTTAAGTTGTTTTTGGATTGGAAACTAAATGAAATGAATGTAGACAAGGTGTTTGATAAATTGTCTAAAAGAACCAACATGAAAATCTTGAAAAAAATGGACTTAGACTAAGTTAGTGCTTGTAAGGCTTTATGGAGAGGTGTGAGAATCCAATGAAATTAAGGTGTTTTAACTATGATTCCATGTTGTTTAGGTGACCTATGATCTTATGAAAATGTTACAAATTGATTTGAACCAATTCCATTGTAATGCATTGTAAAGCACCTAGGAAAGACATATTGAGTTGTCATCGAAAACCAATTCTTTTATATGTTGAAATGACTTGTATGGATAGGTTTGAGTATGTTTAACATTAGGAAAGAAAGAATTAAGTTTTAGAATGAAATTGGTGAAAAAGCCCCCTAAAAACAGATGAAAAAGTGAGATTTTTCTTAAATTTCGATAGCCAAACGATATCGGAATTCGACGAAATTGTATGGGTGACCACATTGGGAGATAAGAAGAGTGTGGGAGAAAGAATTGGAGCAAAAGGTTTGGGCTGTGCATTCAATTCCGATTTGAGAGGTCTAAAACGGTCATTTTGGGTTCCAAGCTTCAATTTATGATGGAAAGCATATGGGAACGTCCCTTGCGATATAGATGAAGGATTCATGCAAAGAAATTGAGAATTTAGAGCATAGATCAAAGAGAAATTGAAAGGAGAAACTACTAGTGTAGAGAGAATTTTATAGAGTTAGTATAGTTAGGTGCATCTTAGTGCATCTTTGCATTGTCTATTGAGCACATTCTAAGTGTGCTTGTCATGTGTAGGTGAAGGCGAGGCTAGTGGAGCCGGAGAGGACCGTTGAAGCCATTAAGGGAAGTTTGAAAACAAGGTGAGTGCAAAATGGTTTTAGCAAAAATGTATGCGTTTTGACATGTTTATGTATTTTCTAGTATGGTTGTGATTTTATGATTTTAAAAGGATGATTTCATGAATACTATGTTTTGTATGAAAGTTATCTTTTGTGTTCTTATAAGTGTGAAAACTACTTTGAAATGGAATTCGAAGTTTTAAGTATTGTTCGATAAACGGTTGATGCAAAAATGATATATGTATAAATATGTTTTCAAAGGCCAATTGCTTGCCCACCCTTGTAAGTTATGTAGACCCGACCGATACGCCTCACACGTGTATGACAATGTATGAGGGGTATTGCATCACTCACATTGGGGGAATAGAGTCCGTCGTGTCGCTTTTATGTGTGTGGGATGTTGTCTTACTCTACGCTTTGCGATGCACAATTCTGCGCATAGTTGTTGGGATGTCTTTTTAAGTGTCATGGATGGTGTTTATGGCCAAATCATATCGTGACTCCACGCTCTCGTGGTTGTAAGTTTAAGGGGTAACATTGGTGCATTTAAAAATACGAATGTAAGTTGAAAAGTAAACTATTTTATATGATTATAATTATGGTTCAAAAGGAAGCCTTACAATTGAATTAAGTTTGAATGATATTATTGCTTATTAAGTTTATGAAAAGTTCTATGTATCCCTTATGTTGGGATTTGTATGATTTTATTATGTTAAGCATGAACTTCTATGAGATTTTAAGTGAAATGATTATGAAATGCAAGTCTATTTTTAATGTTTTTAAGGAGGTATTTTACAAATAAATATGATATTGTTTTACAACTTACACGCACTCACTGAGCTTCATTAAGCTCACTTTTTCCTATTTTATGTCAAACTCAGGTGCTAGCGTGGGTGACGTGGCACAAGATACCCTCCGTTGATATAGGTGGGCGCCGACTCGACGAATGCTTCCCTTGTATAAACATTTTGCATGCATATGAAAGTTGAAAAGCCTCTCTTTTGTTGTATTTGATCATATATTTTCGTGGCTTTTGGAATAAATGTTTGTATCAATGTATCTTTTGATATGTGTAAAGTTTTATGAATTTATTTTAAGTGATGAAAAGTTTGTATTTGGTTAAGTTAATTTCTTATAAATTTTGGCTTTGGCCCTTGGTTTAAGGTTATGATTTCGAATGATTTTTAACTCATGTGATTTATGGTTTTTAATCCTAAGATTTTATGGCTTTATATGACTTTTAAACTATGTGGATTACATGAAAAGAGTTTGTGGAAGTAGTTGTGTTAGATATTGAAAATTGTCGAAGTGTATTTTAACCTTACATGTACCTTATGAACCTTAAAAATATAGACGTTATATTGCCAAATTTTCGATTAAAAAAAAAAAAAATTTCAACCCAATCGTGTTTATAAGTAAGGAAAAATTTTAAGGGTTCGCCCCACGGATTCCTTTTAAGCTAATAAGGAAGGGGTTTAGGAGGATTCCGTTGGGGTGCTAGGCAAGGCTCTCCGGATACAAGTATGATAAGATCTGGGTTGGGTTCTGTCAATCAAGCATATTACAATATTAATTTATCCAATCCAATTATATCCTATCCTATCCTATCGTATCCACTTTGATACCATGAGGATTTTGAAATTCTTTTTTTTTTTATTTTCTGAGTCATAATCTTATATAGTGAAGGAGATAACATATAAATACATTATATAGTTGACCACATCCTAAGTTAACTCCTAGGATCAATTGACACAATATTCTAAATTATTTCCTGGGATCATGACAAAATGATATTGCCAATCTCCTAAAGTATTGCTAATTGTCAAATTACCATAACTAATAATTTGACTTTATTCTAATTAGATCCTACAATAATTACATGAATTTCAACACCCCCACTTGAGCTGGGTCATAGATGTTAATCATGCCCAGCTTAGAATTCATGTTATCAAAAATGATTCTTGGTAGAGCTTTGGTCAAGATATATGCATTTTGACTAGCCGTAGGAATGTAGAACAAATTTAGGTGACCATTCTCTAGCTTTTCTTTGATGAAATGTCGGTCAGTTTCGACATGTTTAGTGCGATCATGGTGAACCAAATCTTTTTCCATAGCTATAGTAGCTTGATTGTCATTATATAGCTCTATAGGTTCCTCCACTTGTATCTTCAATTCTTTTAACACCCGTTTTAGCGATATTCCTTCATATAACCATGAATGATTGCTCTCAGTTCTACCTCAGCACTACTTCGTGACACTATAGGTTGTTTTTTACTTCTCCAAGTCACGAGGTTGCCCCAAATAAAACTACAATACCCTGTGGTGGACCTGTGATCAACAGCAGACCCTACCCAATCTGCGTCTGCATAAATTTTCAAGCTCCTATCAACTCCCTTTTTAAAGAACAGCCCTTTACCTGGTGATGACTTTAGGTACCTTAGAATTCAGAATACTCCATTCATGTGTTCCTCTGTTGGGCTATTGATAAATTCTCTAATCATACTAATTGCAAAGCTGATATCAGGCTTGGTATGGGAGAGGTATATCAGTTTCCTAACCAACCTTTGAAATCTTCCTTTATCAATTGGTGCACTGTCCTTTAGAGCTCCAAATCTTGTAGTGTGATCCATGGGAGTGTCTGCTGGTTTGCATCCTATCATGCCAGTTTCTTTTAGAAGGTCTAGAGTGTACTTCCTTCGAGAAACTGAGATTCCTTTCCTTGACCGAGCCACCTCCATGCCAAGAAAGTACTTCAAACTTCCTAGGTCTTTAATTTCAAACTCCTAAGCTAGGTACTGTTTCAAGCTTTGAGTTTCACCTTCGTCATCACCTATGATCACTATATCATCCACATGGACAATCAAAATTGAAATCTTTCCATGAGTTAGATGTTTTACAAATAAAGTATGATCAGCTTAGTATTGTGTATAACCGAATCTCTTTAGAGCTTTAGTAAATCTATCAAACCATGCCCTTAGTGATTATTTTAGCCCGTAGAGAGATTTCCTGAGCTTACACACTTTATTGACATTTGTCTCGTCTTCTAACCCTTGTGGTATCTCCATGTACACTTCTTCTTCAAGATCACCATTTAGAAAAGCATTTTTCACATCTAATTAGTGAAGAGGCCAGTCCAAATTTGCTGCTAAAGACAATAACACTCGGACTGTGTTCAGCTTTGCCATTGGTGCAAAGGTCTCTTGATAATCAACTCCATAGAATTGAGTGTAACCTTTGGCAACCAATCGAGCTTTGAACCTGTCTATGCTCCTATCAACCTTGGATTTCACTGTGAAAATCCACTTGCATCCCACTGTGCTTTTCCCTTTCGGCAAGTCTAAAATCTCTCATGTCCCATTCTTTTGTAAAGCTTTCAGCTCCTCATTAATTGCAGCTCGCCATTCTGATGATTTGAGAGCTTCTTGGGTGGTATTTGGAATCTTAACATTTGAAATTCTTGTAGTAAAAGCTCTAAAAGTGGCTGACAACCTGTCATAAGAAATATAATTGTTAATTGGATAAAAGGGTCTGCTTCGACACTCCTTAGTTCCCTTTCTTAGAACAATTTGCAAATCATCCCCTTTTTCTTCAGGCTGTACCGTATCTACCTCCAGATTTTCTAAGAAATTTGGTTCAACTGTTGGTTCATTTGCTGCAGCTTCATTTTCTTGTTGAGTGCTTTTTTCAGGTTCTTGAACATCTACTACAGATTCTTGACAAGGTTGAACTTGCGATTGAACTCTTGTCTCCATTTGAGTTTTCTTTTTCCACTCATAGACAATAATCTCAGGTTTTTTAGACTGAGTTTGATTCGAAGTTGTTTGTAGGGAGTGATCTGCGATAGGCAAGTCGGTATTTAGTTGTTACTGGTTTGGTTGGATAATGTTTGGTTTAAATGTGAATTTTTAGACATACTAGAACTGCTATCAAGCTGAGACTCAAACTTGTCATTTGATTCAAACAATGATGACTTTTGAGGGTTAATCTCTAATGGTTTGAAACTATTTTCTCCTAGTCTAGAGTTGTAAAAAGGCTGAAACTCTAGAAATGTTACATCCATGGAAATGTAAACCCGCCTAGCACTAGGAGAATAGCATTTCTAATCTTTTTGACTAGCTGAGTACCCAATAAAAATTGTTTTGATGGATTTTCGATCAAGCTTGCTTCTAGTTTGTGAATGATTGTGAGCAAATGCAGTACATCCAAACACTTTTGAAGGAATATTTGAAATAATCCAGATTTGTGGGAATAATTTTTGAAAAACCTAACAAGGTGTTTGATAATTTAAAACTCTAGAGGGTAGCCTCTTGATAAGGTATGCTGCAGTTAGTACAACTTCACTTTAGAAAAATTTAGGAACATTAGTTGCAAACATTAAAGACCTGGCTACCTCTAACAAATGTCGGTTTTTTCTTTTTGAAATTCCATTTTGTTGTGGGGTATCCACACAAGAGCTATGATGGATTATTCCCTCGCTTAACAAAAATTCATTTAAAACTGAATTAAAGTATTCTTTTGCATTATTTGTTCTTAACACTTTAATTCTTGTTTGAAATTGAATTTTGATCATACTATAAAAATATTTAAAAATTTGAAAAACTTTAGATTTTTCTTTCATCAGAAATATCCAAGTTAATCTAGTATGATCATCTACAAATGACACAAACCACCTGGATCCAGTGATGTTGTTGACCCGAGAGGGTCCCCAAATATCACTATGTATCATTGTAAAAGGTTGAGTTGGTTTGTAAGATTGAATCGAATAAAAATTCCTAGTATGTTTGGATAACTGACAAATTTCATATCGAAAGAGCTTTGGATCTTTATTATTAAATAACGATGGAAACAACTTTTGAAGATACATGAAATTGGGATGCCCTAGCCTATAATGCCATAACATTATGACATTTTCTTTATTAGTTCTAACATGATTATTCAACCTAATCCTAGACTCAAGACTACTGTCCCTTTGATTTTGTCTTTTAGGGAAAAATCCACCTCTCAGAAAATAGAGTCCTGACCTATTTCAGCATTGCCAATCATCCTTCCAGAGTCCAAGTCCTGCAATTCACACAAATCAGAAGAGAATTTAGTTATACACCTTAGATCTCTTGTAAGTTTACTTATTGAAAGTAAATTACAATCAAGATTAGGAACCAATAAAACATTTTCAAGAGTTATTGCCTCTGAAATCACAACAGTCCCTATTCCTTCAACCTTCGACAGTGAGCCATCTACAATTCTGATTGAAAAATTTTGATAACAAGGTTTATAGGAATGAAAGACATTATGATCTTCTATCATATGGTCAGAAGCACCTGAATCTACAATCCAAATATTAACATCTTTATTGTCAGCCTTTAAAGCACTAATAAAGGTACTTTTTTGAGCCACAGAACCTGTCCCAACCATTGAATTATTCATGTTATTCTGGACAATAAATTTCTACAATAAGTCAAACAATTCTTTATTTGAAGGACCATCTTCATTGGCATTAGATGGCTCATTGACAGTTGCTTGATTGGCTTTGATTTCATGGTTGTTCTGAGTCCTATTGGGCTTCCAACCTGCTGGCTTACCATATAATTTTTAGCAAGTCTCTTAAATGTGACCAAGTCGTTTACAGTGCTCGTACCAAGGACGTCCTCTCTTCTACCGAGATTCATTGAGTTGATTTTGATTTCCTCGAACAGCCAAGGCTGAATTTTCTGCACTACTGATATTGTTGGGTTTGGATTGGATTCCCATCTCCACCTTTTTCTGACTTTCTTCTCTTTTAACTTCCAAAAACACTTCTCTAATTTTTGGAAGTGGGTTTTGACTCAAAATTCTACCATGAACCTCATCCAAATTCTGGTTTAACCCGTAAAGGAACTTGAACACTCTCATTTCCTCGATTTCCTCCTTGTGTTTTGCTGCATCTTCAACACACTTCCAGTCTTTCTTGTCAAACATGTTAAGTTGCTACCAGTAGCGAGTAAGTGTGTTATAGTATTGGGTCACCGTTTCAGCGCCTTGTCGTAAATCTTGCACCAGACCTTCAATCGCGTACTTCTCTACAGTATTATACTTGTTTAAATAAGACTACTTTGCTGCCTCACAGACCTGATTTATAGTTTCACATGACAAGAAAGTCTCGGTCATATCATTATTCATGGAGTTTATCAACCATCACATGACCATATTGTTTTCTGCAATCCACTTCTTGTATGTAGGATGGTCGCTTGCTGGTGTAGAGACATTTCCGAGAAGATACTAGTCCTTTCCTTTCTCTCTGATGTACATCAAAACTGACTGGGACCATTGGAGAAAATTGTTCCCATTCAGCTTATGTGTGGTAATGGGTAGATTAGGAGTTTGAGAATTATCAAACCCTCCTCCTCCAATATTACTAGGAGGATTTGAGTTCGAACTGGATATAACCTCTGAAGAACTTGAGGTTGCCATCCCGTATTTGGTCATTTAGGGAATGAGAGCAAGAAGCTCTGATACCATGAGGATTTTGAAATTCTTTTTATTAGTTTCTGAGTCATAATCTTACATAGTGAAGGAGATAACATATAAATATATTGTATAGTTGACCACATCCCTAAGTTAACTCCTAGGATCACGACACAATATTCTAAATTATGTCCTAGGATCATGACAAAATGATATTGTTAATCTCCTAAATTATTGCTAATTGTCAAATTACCATAACCAATAATTTGACTTTATTCTAATTAGATCCTATAATAATTATAATAATTACAATAATCTATCCATTTATTTTATTCATTTCTATTTTAATTTTAATTTTTTTTTTCAATCGCATATTGATTCGCACCAACAATATATTGTTTGAATATGCAACATACTGGTTCATCAATATATTATTGGACAAATCAAGTTTGAATTTGTTTTTTTTTTGTTAGATTTGTCGTTCATCATCAAGTCACATTGTTAATCGCTCATTGTTTCTTGTCTTCAAGTGTCCATTATTTTGTTAGTTTCTTTTGTTTACATTATTTTATTGCCGCACCAAACTTTTGATCAACATCACCATCAATTCTTTATCATTTTTTTTCTTGTTTGAGTCATTCTTTTGCTGAATCAACCATCTGAGATTCATCCTATTGTCACACCATCCTTTTTCTTGATTAATGTGACCATTCTTGATTCATTACATCTTCTTTTGTGTTCTTGATTTTTTGGCCGTACTACATCATTTATTTAGGGATTGAAATTTAATTTTGCCGCATATTTGATATTGGCCGATTGCTATCAATCTTGAATTGCATCAATCTTGGCCGAATCTTTACTTGAATTATATCAATCGTGAATCGAATTGATTAGGATTCTTGATTGAATTATTATTTGGGCGAATGAACACCTAGGTTTTCTTGATTTCTTGTTGTCATATATTTTGATTCACAATTCTTACTTGATTTGAAAGATTCATATGGTTCAGGGTTTCTTGAGTGATAAACACGTGAATGAGTGGGGTGGAACACGTGAGGGAGTGCGTGAGGTTTTCTCTAACATTCTTTTCAGGTTTCAATCAAGTCCTTGGACAACATTACAGATTTCACGATTTGAGGGCAAATCGTTTTGAGGAAAGGGAGAATGATGGAAATCAAAATAGCAATCATGGAGGACAACGAGACAATTGGACAACGAGACAATTGAAGACAATCTGGTTGATTTTTGAAAACAATTGGGCTTAATCTTGAAGGTTTTCGATGCTAATTGAAGGCAATTGAATTTTATTGGGCTTCAATTGGATGCAAATTGGGCTATTATTTATTTATTTGTATAAATTTGGGTCTAATTTATATTGTGGGTTGGGTTTTAAATTAAGTTAGATTATTTTATTTTAATTAATGTTACTTGGGATGAGATATTTAATTTAATTTAAGCCCAAGAGTATGTTTAGTTAAGCCCAACTATTAGGCGTTAGGGTTTCATGTTAGGGTTTTATTTATTTGTCCATAAATAGGCATGTAACCATGAGCAAATAGGATGAATGAGGATGCAGCCAATTATATTTAATTGAGAGAGTGAATTATTTCTTTTGTTCATTCATGAACATGTGATCTTATCAAGATATACTTGTGACAATCGAAACCATGACTTATCTCCCACCTTCTCATCTATGTCTTAGAAGTGGTGTCAATATCATTCTTATTATAATTTTGGTTCTTGATTATTATATATTCAATGGGTCAAAATTCTTTATAATTTTGGTTTTTAAATGACATAATCAATGGTTCAAAGTTTTCGTATAAACCTATTTTAATCTTTCTTGGGGTTGTGTTTCAATTTGATTGTGGGTGTCGTATCTTTATATACGGGGTTCGCATCACATATACTTAGAGGATGTGGAGGAACATAATGGTATATAATTAATTAGGAGTAGAAAAATATTAGAAGTAGGAACACTGGACTTAATGTAAGCAATAAAATTGAAGGAAATTATTTAAATTAGAAATAAGAAAAATAAATAATAGAGTTGCGAAAAATAATAAACAATTAAAAAATAGTACACAGTACGGATGCGCGATGAACAAAAAAATTAAAAAACACTTCCACCTTTTAAACAAGGGTAAATTGCAATAACTACCCCTGAGGCTTTGAATAAAAGCTTAATGTTCAACTAATTACATTAATTGCTGTAGCTGCCCTTATGAACAGTCAAAATCCATCCATTTTAACAGATGATTAAGATTAGATAAGAAAAAGTTGAAAATACCTTTAGAATTTATTTTTGTAAGTCTCAATTGCCTTTTATCATTAAAATAACAAATTTTAAATTGTGAAAAATTAATTAAATAATAATAAACTTACACTTATAATAAAAAGATATGAATCAATTTTTAATAAAATTTTATTAAACTAAAACCTTAAAAAAATAAATAAATAAATAAATAGAGACCACAGTGGCATTGGTAGAATTGGTGGTGCCCCAACTGGAACTAGCACTGCTAGTTTCTTTAAGCAGTGGGTCCTCGGGTCGACCTCCGGTGCTCCCTGAGGAAGCACGACTGATGTGGAGAAGAGGTTGTGGCGACGATTGAAGTTTTATTGAACGGAATGGGATAAGGAGATGGTGTTTGAGTCTGTGGATGAGACTGTCGGATCAGATGACGTCATCAGGTCAGATAACTTGGCAAAATCGATTGTTAATTTGCCGGAAGGGTTGGTGGTCATCAAGTCGGGTAACTTGGTAGAATCGACTATTAATTTGCAGGAAGGGTTGGTGGTCAAATGGATGAAATAGTTGCTCAAAGTGTTATGTCTGTCGAAGGTGGATTTATCAAGTGGCCACTGATGAGAGTGGATTTTTCTAGATAGAATGTGAAACATCAAGAGGGTTTATAGGAAGTTGAGATTTCCAGGTTCAAGCAAGAACAGTTTGAAATCGGGGTCGAGGTCGCACTCCAAGGGTTCTTCTTAGTATAGATCTACAAGAGCATTGTACCACTCTCTCAGCTTTGGATGGACGTTTCTAAGGGTTTCCAGGTATTCTAGAGCTATCATCTTGATTTTTCATGTTTCTTTTTCTAAAGCCTCTTCTCTCCTCTCTGGCTCTCTATTTATACACTTTTTGTCAAAAAAAAAAAAAAAAAAAATGGAGCCATGATTCACACCTCTATTTCTTAGATGGAGAAGGTCGACCTCATTCTAATGGAGCGTTCACCATTTCTCTTTGCGTTGGAGAAGACAACGGTTTTTTTTTTTTTATAAATATTATATAATTTTAATATTAAATTATTAAATTTATTATTTCATAATTTAAAATATATTATAATTACTATTTTACCTCAATCCTCCAATCAACCGTTATATTTAATCGTTGTTGACTAATAGAATTGGGCTCTACTGCAATTAAAAGGATTTGTTGAATATTAAACCTTATTAGAAAACCTTAGGATAAGTTATTACAGTTAACTCTTTAAATAATGTAATTAGCAGTTGCCATAAAAAAAAATGGTAATTAGTAGTCCAAAGGTTTAAAATAAAATAATAATAATCAATAAAAATAACAGTCAGCGACACACAAAGCAAAATATTGCACTTGTCACATTTGATAGTTTGAATTTTGAGTGTACAGTACACTGCTCTGCACATGTCTGCGGATTGCACAATTTTTTAATTTTTATTTTGAAAAGCAAATTGCACGAGTTAACATAACTTTTTTTTTTTTTGAATCCCGGGGGAGGGGTGGGGGAGGGGGGCGAGGATGGGGGCGGTGTTGGTCCTATCATGCAATGATGGGTCCACTCCTGAGGGCATCTCTAGATTATTTAGTCTTCATAATCTCCAATAGGTAATGATGAAATTGGATGAGTGGTTGAAATTGGATGAGTAGTTAACAAATTTATGGTTTCCAATTGGAAATATCGAAAGAGAAAGTAATTGAGAACTATCAAAATTTAATAAAATAACATGCTATCTGATTGATTAGGTCCCGGTAGTAGAGAAGGAAAAATAAAGACTTGTTAATACTGATGTAGGTGATCCTTTTTAAGTTAGTATCGATGACCTAACTTTAGATTTAACAACAAGTCTATTCCACCTCTAATTATATGTTACAATCAAGATAGAATGCTGTAGTGGGTGAATTTTATAATATGTTGACTTTGAATGGGTCTCATCAGTCAACTTCCTTGGAACCTAGCAACCTGTGTCCTGCACCAATCAAATAAAAAGAACGCGGGTGATCTTGACACCGGTGGGGTGTCGGCCGAAGACACTTCGACGCTCAAGTCAGTAAACTGATCGTAATATATGAGAATGCAGTAATTGTAAAACGTCGTCAGACTGGGAGGAGTGTTCCGAAAAAAGGGTAGGACGGAAGACTATTGAAGTTTTGACCGTCTTGACCTAAAGACTAGACAAAGTAGGAACACTGAGATATTAAGTATCAATGGGCAAACCCCGTATAATAGAACAGTGCAAGTAGACCGTGAATAGTACACTAGGTAAGTTCCCAGGAAAGAGAGGTCAGTCACAATGGATACAACTAAATACCAAGTCTTTCCTAGCCAGAACATTTCCTAGACATGCACCTCCACGTCACTACACTAACTCTATCACACAGGAACTCTGAATCTAGAATTAAAGAATGAAGAAAAGAGAGGAGAAACCTCAAATGGCTTGTAAGAGACGAGCAAATGAGGTGGCATAGATTTTGGCTTCAAATGAAGCCTCTATTTATCGGTGGAAAAGGTGTCATGGGCACTTATTATGGAATGAATGCAATGTCCGTTATAAAATAAATGCTATGGTTAATGATATGTCGGTTACAAAATAAATATCATAGTTAATGATATGTCGGTTACAGAGTTAATGTAACTTCCGTTACAATTAATTTAAACCTCATTTATTAAGAGCAATCAATTCCCATTTAAGGAAACAAACCTTGTTTGGTCTGGATCAACCAAGTTGCTGGGCCATCCTCTTGTAACATGCTTTGGGCCATTAACCTGGATCGATCAGCGTACTGGGCCAATTTATCACAATAAGATTTGGACTTTCATTTTGGACCGAGGAATTTTTGACCACTACAGTTTGTCCCCCACTGCTTTGGTCGACATAGTCGATCGAAGGAGTGGAAGTTCTAATAACTGAGTTATTCAATGCCATAATTGGGCAGTTGAAGGTGACATTAAACCTTAGGTGCTACCATATCGATCGATTTCATAATTCGATTGACTCACTAGGATACGCAACACTTAATATAGGCGGTGGTTACATAAATTATTGTGATAGACATTGCTTCAACTCACCCATGTGTCACAGTAGAGTTTCACATCCACTGCCTTTTGGATTGATAGATTAAAATACTTGTAATCTGAGAAGTAATCGAAAAAAAAAATATATATTTTGGAAAACACTTTTTAATGTGTTTAGTTGGCTAGAAATATTTTGACTATTCGAACACTATAATTTGAATGAGTTTGACTTTTGTATTAATACAAATAGCTTATTGAGTAAGTGCGAACGACTTTCGAAAGTGTGTTTACATCAACGACTTTTGAAAATGACTTTTGAAAATGCGTTCGAGTCGAAAATGATTTTTGTAAATGCGTTCAGGTAGAACGGCTTTTGAAAATGCGTTCGAGTAGAACAACTTTTGAAAATGCGTTCGGGTCGAATGACTTTTAAAAATGCATTCACGGGGAACGACTTTTGAGGTGCGTTCGCGGGGAATGACTTTTGAAGATGCGTTCACGGGGAACGACTTTTGAAGATGCGTTCGCGGGGAACGGCTTTTGAGGTGCGTTCGCGGGGAACGGCTTTTGAAGGTGCGAGAACACTACTTTTGAAGGTGCGTTCGCGGGGAACGACTTTTGAGGTGCATTCGCGGGGAACGGCTTTTGAGGTGCGTTCGCGGGGAACGGCTTTTGAGGTGCGTTCGCGGGGAACGACTTTTGAAGGTGCGTTCTCGGGGAACGGCTTTTGAGGTGCACTCGCGAGGAACGGTTTTTGAACGTACGTTCGCGGGGAAAGGCTTTTGAGGTGCGTTCGCGGGGAACGGCTTTTGAGGTGCGTTCGCGGGGAACGGCTTTTGAGGTGCATTCGCGGGGAACGGCTTTTGAAAGTGCGTTCGCGGGGAACGGCTTCAGAGAATGCATCCTTGTCCTCCTTGAACCACTTAGATTTGATAGAAGCAGTAACGGTTTGGGTGTTGCATTCTCCCTCTTGAACCACTTAGATATGATCACATGATTGAGGCTTGCCCCCTGAGGACCAAAACCATAGGTATGTAATTATGTTGAATTATTTAGGAGAACCATTTGTCGAGTCGAACAATATTGTTGAAGTCAAATGATTGTACTATGACTTCTTTGTATTGTCGAGAGTGTGTTTGTCGAGCTATCTTGATTTTGTATGATTCCTGCATCACAAATTGTTAGGAGTGGTCTTTGGTTTTGCCAATGATCCTCCATGCTCAAGTTAGTAACTGATGGGAATATAATAATTTTAAATTAGAAATCTTACTGAATGTCGCCAGCTTGCACGTAAAAATCGATAGTGTCTTGTCGCATGATCCATACATTTTTTTTTTTGGCTTGTCAACTGTGATTAGACTGAACATCAATGCCTGCAAGTTGAGTCGCACATCCTTTTTTCTTTGAGTTAGTTGTAATCGGGTATTATCTAAAAATGTGACTTTGTTTTGTAATAACTACTTGAGTTCATTTGATAATCTAGTCAATTCAAATTGTTTTCCTTATCAGTGCTCGACTCTTTTTGTTGATGATTTATAACATCTTCCATTTAATGCATGCCCATGCTTTGGTAAGCGCACCCTCCATAGTTTTAGGGGCACTTCGTGTGCTTAGAGTCGTGAAGCAATCCTTTTCTGAAAATAGATATCGTGATAAAGATATTAAAGTTTAGTATTGACACCTTTTTCTTGTCGTTTGATTTTTCTTGTCGTATCGTCGAACATAACTTCTAAGATGTTCGTGATGTTGCATTATTGAATATAATTCTTCCAAAAGCATATGGTTGTCTATTGTATTTCTAACCGAATCTTTATCAAGTCTAGTGGCTTCGACGCCTAACACTAGATTTACTAGTCGTGGAGGTGGAACTCACGAAAACTCAGCAGTTGATCCACTTGTCCCCAGTGGAGTCTGGAGTCGAATTTCAAATGAGAGAGTTATATTAAATATAATTGACTTAGCACCACTGTACTAGTGGAGAAATCGATTGATTAACCTCATTTGTATGTAAACTCATTATCTTATAAATTTCTAGATGATTACTTTTATGATGTAGAAATTTATAATAAATCAGTGCACTAGTATATCTTCTCATTTCTCATACAGAAGATATTATTGAGGATTTTGAAATTCAAAAATATTGTGTATAATTAATTATACTAATTATACTTCCATTTGACTACATGCTTAAATTAGACAGTTAAACTTTTGTTATTTGATTATGTTATGTTAGATCTAGCTTCTTTCCATAATATTATTTTTAAATACCAGGAGAAAGTTTAAAGTCATACCAGAGCAATATCGCTGAAATGCCAACACAATGTGATTCATGTTGGTGTGACCAATAATTCATTGTACTATAGCTGAACAATAGCTCTCAATAACGAAATCATTCATAATTTATAAAATGTATATTTGATGGCAGAACAAACTAAATTTCCAGAAGTTTATTCATTCAAAGAATTCTTCAAACGATTATAAGAACCTAAATAAAATTAAAG
The DNA here is from genome assembly GCA_021234005.1 of Nephelium lappaceum. Classification (NCBI taxonomy): domain Eukaryota; kingdom Viridiplantae; phylum Streptophyta; class Magnoliopsida; order Sapindales; family Sapindaceae; genus Nephelium; species Nephelium lappaceum. The sequence goes on from CM037998.1 coordinate 26,569,298, forward strand.
CATATAATTCATGTCTTACAAATTTATCATCGAATAATTGACATTGCATCTGTGAGAATTAATGACAATGACAATCAAGTTTGATGGCAACAACAATGATAATGTGAGGTTTTAATGAGTTGATAAATCTATAGGAAACTTGATAAATTTTTAGGTAGAATGCCATTAAAGAGCAGGGTTCACATACATTGACTTATAATTTATTGTGGCATATTGTGACTCTGAGATATGAAAAAGACATGCTCAGTTTTGTTTAGCATGATTTATGAAAACCTAAAGAAGAAGACCCACCATTCAATAAAATTATATGCAATGATCTCTCACAAAGTGAAAAATCATAAACATATCAAGTGGATGTGGAATAATCAGAGAATCAAGTTCATTATAATATTTATAATATAAATATTGGACTTAACAAAAACAATAAAAAAAATGTAACAACATTAGAAGTCTTAACATAGAAGTTATAGACTATTTGCAAAATCTCTTTCAAAATTATAATGCTAAGGTCAGATATAGTCGAAAAATTGCATGCATGACCTGGGAGTTCAGGATGTTAGATCTAATTTTTTGAATGCACACAGAATAATTTTTTAGTAATAGAACTGAGACTATGTTTTGACTTTAGACATCATGTGTTTCAAACGTAAAATCAATTGAATGAAAGAATGACACATTTTGTAAGTGATTATGAGATTTTTAAGATATATTTACCCTTATGCATGAATAAATTATATGAGTAATAATTTTTTTTAAGGTATGAACATGTATGTCCTTAATATAAAGATTAAAATAAATATTGTATCAAGAACATAACCTTTTCAATTTGAAATTGTTTCAGGTCGTTCGGGGATCTGTGTTTTGAAAACCTGATTTTGCAATTCAACCACTAAATTGTGTCAGGTGACTTGTGCTGGATTGGATACTAGGTTCCCACAGACGACGCCAAACTATAGTGGGTGAATTTTACAATATGTTGACTTTGAATGGGTCTCATCAATCAACTTCCTTGGAACCTAGCAACCTGTGTCCTGCACCAATCAAATAAAAAGAACGCGGGTGATCTTGACACCGGTGGGGTGCCGGCCGAAGACACTCCGACGCTCAAGTCAGTAAACTGATCGTAATATATGAGAATGCAGTAATTGTAAAGCGTCGTCAGACTGGGGGGAGTGTTTCGAAAAAAGGGTAGGACGGAAGACTATCGAAGTCTTGACCGTCTTGACCTAAAGACTAGACAAAGTAGGAACACTGAGATATTAAGTATCAATGGGCAAACCCCGTATAATAGAACAATGCAAGTAGACCGTGAATAGTATACCAGGTAAGTTCCCAGGAAAGAGAGGTCGGTCACAATGGACACAATTAAATACCAAGTCTTTCTTAGCCAGAACATTTCCTAGACATGCACCTCCACGTCACTACACTAACTCTATCACACAGGAACTATGAATCTAGAATTAAAGAATGAAGAAAAGAGAGGAGAAACCTCAAATGGCTTGTAAGAGACGAGCAAATGAGGTGGTATGGATTTTGGCTTCAAATGAAGCCTCTATTTATAGGTGGAAAAGGTGCCATGGGCACTTATTATGGAATGAATGCAATGTCCGTTATAAAATAAATGCTATGGTTAATGATATGTCGGTTACAGAATAAATATCATAGTTAATGATATGTCGGTTACAGAGTTAATGTAACTTCCGTTACAATTAATTTAAACCTCATTCATTAAGAGCAATCAATTACCATTTAAGGAAACAAACCTTGTTTGGTCTGGATCAACCAAGTTGCTGGGCCATCCTCTTGTAACATGCTTTGGGCCATTAACCTGGATCGATCAGCGTACTGGGCCAATTTATCACAATAAGATTTGGACTTTCATTTTGGACCGGGAATTTTTTACCACTACAAATGCGAATCAATTGACCTATAGAATTGGACTAATTAACTCTCTAGAATTAAATAACCGAATTGATTTAAAATCTTGCTCAAATGATTCTAAGCACATCTATCTAGAACAGCTGAAATTCACAGCACTTTTGCCTTACCAAGAAGCGAAATTTTTATTGATAATTCATCTAGCAAAAACATTGTCACATTTCAACCCCAAGTCTTAAATATTATAATTGAGTCATTTCTTATAAGCTTAATCTTTTGAGATTAATCATAACTAATATGGTATCAGAGTTTTTAGGTCTTTAGTTCAAACTCTCTCTTCCATTTTATTCTCAAATTCTTGTTACATATATTATAATGATATGAAGTATTTAGCATGTGTTTGATATTTGTAACATGATATACATAAGGGACCCTATCATATGTCAACCTTATGTCTTAAATATTATAGTTGAGATATTTCCTATTAACTTAAGTTTTTAAATCTGATAACAACTAACAAACATAATAATAACTCTAAAGTCACTTAGTTATTTATAGTCTCACAACTCCTAATTTTCTCTTGCGTAAGTAAATTTAATTGTTCCTATTAACCATAAAAAAACAATTTACGATCAAAATAGATTGAAATTGATTGGATATTATCAAGTTAGAGTAAGTTTATTGCAAGGGATTGATTGGGATTGAGTAATTTCCAATCCCCACTACTTGTTTGGTGGTTGCATGGGATTGGATTTATCCAAGCCCATGCAACCATTTTATCCCACATTGATGGGATATAATTAACCCACCCATTTAGTGGGTTAAATTTATCTCACCAATATGATACATATTCTTTTTTAGTTTCTTTTTTTTTTATTAATTATATAAAACATTAAATTTTATTTAAATATTATTTTATTTATTTTATTAAAATATTAAAAAACAATATATTTCAATAATAATAATAAAGTAAATATTATTTTCATAAAATTATGTTTAAAGAATTAGATTTTACTTTTCAAAATAGTATTTAAATATTTTTTATTTTATTTTATAAAGATAATATAATACATAATTTAAAATTTTTATTAAAAAATAAAAAAATATCTTAACGTCACCTCTTGAAGGAGTTTGTGCACAGCTTTCCAACATTAATCAGTTTAGAGGACTAAAATATTTGTTTGTGGTAGGTAAAAGATACTTATTTATTCATTTTATCCAATAATTTTAAGTCAACGTCAATAAATCCAACGGTATCATGTTAGACAACTATTCTCTCTTTCAAATTCAACATGGCCGACAAGGCAATCGAAGTAGAATTTTGTTATACTTTAACTATTCATCTTTTTTAATAATCGATTATTATATGGTATGGTTGATGTCATTAAGAAAGAAACAAAGATATATATATATATAGAGTGATGGGTCCACTCCTGAGGGCATCTCTAGATTATTTAGTCTTCATAATCTCCAATAGGTAATGATGAATTTGGATGCGTTGTTAACAAATTTATGGTTTCCAATTGGAAATATCGAAAGAGAAAGTAATTGAGAACTATCAAAATTTAATAAAATAACATGCTATCTGATTGATTAGGTCCCGGTAGTAGAGAAGGAAAAATAAAGACTTGTTAATACTGATGTAGGTGATCCTTTTTGAGTTAGTATCGATGACCTAACTTTAAATTTAACAACAAGTCTATTCCACCTCTAATTATATGTTACAATCAAGATAGAATGCGAATCAATTGACCTATAGAATTGGACTAATTAACTCTCTAGAATTAAATAACTGAATTGATTTAAAATCTTGCTCAAACTATTCTAAGTACATCCATCTAGAACAGCTTAAATTCACATCACTTTTGCCTTACCAAGAAGCGAAATTTTTATTGATAATTCATCTAGCAAAAACATTGTCACATTTCAACCTCAAGTCTTAAATATTATAATTGAGTCATTTCTTATAAGTTTAATCTTTTGAGATTAATCATAACTAATATGGTATCAGAGTTTTGAGGTATTTAGTTCAAACCCTCTGTCCCATTTTATTCTCAAATTCTTGTTACATATATTATAATGGTATGAAGTATTTAGCATGTGTCTGATATTTGTAACATGATATACATAAGGGACCCTATCATATGTCAACCTTATGTCTTAAATATTATAGTTAAGATATTTCCTATTAACTTAAGTTTTTAAATCTGATAACAACTAACAAACATAATAACAACTCTAAAGTCACTTAGTTATTTATAGTCTCACAACTCCTAATTTTCTCTTGCGTAAGTAAATTTAATTGTTCCTATTAACCATAAAAAAACAATTTACGATCAAAATAGATTGAAATTGATTGGATATTATCAAGTTAGAGTAAGTTTATTGCAAGGGATTGATTGGGATTGAGTAATTTCCAATCCCCACTACTTGTTTGGTGGTTGCATGGGATTGGATTTATCCAAGCCCATGCAACCATTTTATCCCACATTGATGGGATATAATTAACCCACCCATTTAGTGGGTTAAATTTATCTCACCAATATGATACATATTTTTTTTAGTTTCTTTTTTTTTTTTTATTAATTATATAAAACATTAAATTTTATTTAAATATTATTTTATTTATTTTATTAAAATATTAAAAAACAATATATTTCAAAAATAATAATAAAGTAAATAATATTTTCATAAAATTATGTTTAAAGAATTAGATTTTACTTTTCAAAATAGTATTTAAATATTTTTATTTTATTTATAAAGATAATATAATACATAATTTAAATTTTTTATTAAAAAATAAAAAAATATTTTAACGTCACCTCTTGAAGGAGTTTGTGCACAGCTTTCCAACATTAATCAGTTTAGAGGACTAAAATATTTGTTTGTGGTAGGTAAAAGATACTTATTTATTCATTTTATCCAATAATTTTAAGTCAACGTCAATAAATCCAACGGTATCATGTTAGACAACTATTCCATCTTTCAAATTCAACATGGCCGGCAAGGCAATCGAAGTAGAATTTTATTATACTTTAACTATTCATCTTTTTTAATAATCGATTATTATATGGTATGGTTGATGTCATTAAGAAAGAAACAAAGATATATATATATATATATATATAGAGTGATGGGTCCACTCCTGAGGGCATCTCTAGATTATTTAGTCTTCATAATCTCCAATACGTAATGATGAAATTGGATGCGTATTTAACAAATTTATGGTTTCCAATTGGAAATATCGAAAGAGAAAGTAATTTAGAACTATCAAAATTTAATAAAATAACATGCTATCTGATTGATTAGGTCTTGGTAGTAGAGAAGGAAAAATAAAGACTTGTTAATACTGATGTAGGTGATCCTTTTTGAGTTAGTATCGATGACTTAACTTTAGATTTAACAACAAGTCTATTCCACCTCTAATTATATGTTACAATCAAGATAGAATGCGAATCAATTGACCTATAGAATTGGACTAATTAACTCTCTAGAATTAAATCACTGAATTGATTTAAAATCTTGCTCAAATGATTCTAAGTACATCTACCTAGAACATCTAAAATTCACAACACTTTTGCCTTACCAAGAAGCGAAATTTTTATTGATAATTCATCTAGCAAAAACATTGTCACATTTCAACCTCAAGTCTTAAATATTATAATTGAGTCATTTTTTATAAGCTTAATCTTTTGAGATTAATCATAACTAATATGGTATCAGAGTTTTGAGGTCTTTAGTTCAAACCCTCTGTCCCATTTTATTCTCAAATTCTTGTTACATATATTATAATGGTATGAAGTATTTAGCATGTGTCTGATATTTGTAACATGATATACATAAGGGACTGTATCATATGTCAACCTTATGTCTTAAATACTATAGTTGAGATATTTTCTATTAACTTAAGTTTTTAAATCTGATAATAACTAACAAACATAATAACAACTCTAAAGTCACTTAGTTATTTGTAGTCTCACAACTCCTAATTTTCTCTTGCGTAAGTAAATTTAATTGTTCCTATTAACCATAAAAAAACAATTTACGATAAAAATCGATTGAAATTGATTGGATATTATCAAGTTAGAGTAAGTTTATTGCAAGGCGAGTTTTGGGATTGAGTAATTTCCAATCCCCACTAGGGATTGATTGGGATTGAGTAATTTCCAATCCCCACTACTTGTTTGGTGGTTGCATGGGATTGGATTTATCCAAGCCCATGCAACCATTTTATCCCACATTGATGGGATATAATTAACCCACCCATTTAGTGGGTTAAATTTATCTCACCAATATGATACATATTCTTTTTTAGTTTCTTTTTTTTTATATTAATTATATAAAACATTAAATTTTATTTAAATATTATTTTATTTATTTTATTAAAATATTAAAAAACAATATATTTCAATAATAATAATAAGGTAAATATTATTTTCATAAAATTATGTTTAAAGAATTAGATTTTACTTTTCAAAATAGTATTTAAATATTTTTATTTTATTTTATAAAGATAATATAATACATAATTTAAAATTTTTATTAAAAAATAAAAAAATATTTTAACGTCACCTCTTGAAGGAGTTTGTGCACAGCTTTCCAACTTTAATCAGTTTAGAGGACTAAAATATTTGTTTGTGTTAGGTAAAAGATACTTATTTATTCATTTTATCCAATAATTTTAAGTCAACGTCAATAAATCCAACAGTATCATGTTAGACAACTATTCCATCTTTCAAATTCAACATGGTCGGCAAGGCAATCGAAGTAGAATTTTATTATACTTTAACTATTCATCTTTTTTAATAATCGATTATTATATGGTATGGTTGATGTCATTAAGAAAGAAACAAAGATATATATATATATATATATATATATGTATATAGAGTTTTCATTATATTTTCTTTCCTAAAATAAAATTTTTATCCTATTTAATTCAAATATAATGGATGAATTTAATTGATTAGTCCTTATTTTTTAAAATCGAGTACATCTGAATATAAAAAGCTTTTATATATATATAAATTATTAGAAAAGAAATCAAGATTATTATATATATATATATATATATATATGTAAGTTTCCATTTACCACCGTCTGATGTCATGTGGTAGCAGAGAGGGCTTATTTTTCTATATGATTTAATAAATTTGTACGCTATATAAGAAGCTTCAGTGAAGCTTCTTTGAATATATAGTCCCATCAAAAAGGTTATACTATATATAGCGAAAGAATTTGGCTATTCACCTGACCACTTAATCTCTATAGCTACTCCACATCTCATCTCAACATCATTTATGGAATTGAGTTTGATTTCTTCTTCTTCTTCTTCTTCTGTTTCTCACCAAATAAAACATGATGTTTTTATCAGTTTTAGAGGTAAGGATACTCGTAAAAATTTCACAAGCCATCTTTACAAAGCTTTGCGAGACAAACAAATTCAAACTTTCATTGATGACGAACTTAACAGAGGGAAAGAAATTTCCTCATCTCTTGTCAAAGCAATTGAAGAGTCACAGATTTCTATCATCATTTTCTCAAAACACTATGCGTCTTCCAAATGGTGTCTTGAAGAACTTGTGAAGATCTTGGAATGCAAAATGAGGTATGGGCAAATTATAATACCTATTTTTTATAAGGTAGATCCATCTGATGTCAGAAATCAGACTGGAACTTTTGGGGATGCATTTACAAAGCTTGAAGACCGTTTTAAGGAGAATTTAGACAAAGTGCAAAGATGGAAGGATGCTCTCAATGAAGCAGCCAATCTTGCTGGGTGGCATTCGAGTGCTAAGAAGTAAGTGTTCAGTTTCTCTTAAAACAACTATATATTTCAATGAAGTTTTACTGTTACTAGAAAACATGTTGAAGTGTTTAGTTCCACCAACACCACCACTCAACTCAACCCACCAACACACTTCACTCCACAAACACCACCACTCAACCTACCACCGTCCGTCTTCCCTCTCCACCCTCTACCGATGCTCTCTCTTCCTTCTCTACCCATTGTCATCGCTCTCTCTTCCCTCTCCGCCTCTGCCGTCTCTCTCTCTTCCCTCTCCACCCTCCGTCGTCGCTCTCTCTTGGCTCGATCTTCAGACCTTCAAGGTCTCCAACACTGCCTTATAGAGGCCTATCAGATCTGGATCTCCATCTTAAAGATGGAGACCTTCTGGTTTCTCCCTCTCTCTTTCTGAAGAGTTTTTTTTACCTTAACCTTCTGGTTTCATTTTTATTTTTATTTTTTTAAAAATTTTTCTGGATCTTTTTGTGTGGTGGTGATGAGGGTTGAAGGAGGGTGATGGATGAAGGTGTGTTGTGATGGAGGGTTATGATGGAGGTATGGTGGACGGTCGTGTTGGACGGTTGTGTAGGACAGTTGTGATGAATGGTTGATGAAGTGAGATAAAAGCCATGAATTTTCTTTAGAGAACCATGACCTTTTTTATTTTTATTTTTTATTTTTAAGTTTTAATTTTTAATTTATTATATTTGTTTGTTAGGGTTATTATTAATTATTATTATTTTTGTTATTTAATAATTTATTTTTAATACTAATTTATCTCCCCCATCCATCAAGATTGATGGACGGTAGGGATTGATCTATTTAATTTTAAAATTTTTTATTTATTTTTTCAAGTTTTTTTTTTTATGTAAGGGTAGTTTGATAATTGAATGATGTGATTGTTTTATGTAATTTTTAATTTTTTAATATATTATAATATGATTTTTAATATCCAAGGGTGTTTTTATATTTTTCATATTTGTGTTCAAAACCACTTATCATTTGGATGAAATACTATTCCACCAACGGTAGAGGGTTTTTTTTTATGATATCCTTTTATTATATAACAGCTCATAATTTATTGTTTTACATATTTGATAGGTGTGAGTCTGTACTTGTAGAGGACATTGTCAAAGATATTTTGAAGATGTTGAATAATATGTTCCCAAGTGATAACAAGGATTTAATTGGTATTGATACAAGGATCAAAGAAATTATATCTATGTTAAACATTGGGGCAAAGGATCCTCACATACTAGGAATTTGGGGCATCGGTGGTATAGGCAAGACAACTCTTGCTGAAACTGTTTATAGCAAGATCTTTTGGCACTTTGAAGGTCATTCTTTCATTCCTAATGTTAGGGAAGAGTCGGAACAAGGTGGACTAAATTGCTTGCAAGGACAACTTCTTTCAACAGTATTGGGGGATGGAAATATGAATATAGGTCCTTTCACTGTGAGACACCCTTTCAGAATGAATAGACTTAGACGTAAGAATATTCTAATCGTTTTTGATGATGTGTCTGATTTTAGACAAATAGAATTTTTGATTGGAAATCTTAATTATCTCAGTCCACAAAGTCGAATTATTATAACAACAAGAGACAAAAAGGTTCTTAGAAATTGTGGAGTGGATCAATGGTATGAAGCTAAAAAATTGTTTCATCATGAGGCTCTTGAGCTTTTTTGCCGCTATGCCTTTAAAGAAAAAACTCCAATGAAAGATTATATCATACTATCAGAAAGGATAGCAAGATATACTGGAGGCATTCCATTGGCTCTAAAAATTTTGGGGTCCTCTTTACTTGGCAAGCGCAAAGAAGTTTGGGATGATACAATTGGGAAACTAGAAAAAATTATTGATAGAGATATCCAAAAGGTGTTGGAAATAAGTTATCATGGACTTGAAGATGAAGTGCAGAAAATATTTTTGGATATTGCAATTTTTTTCAATAGAAGTGACGTTGGAGTTGTAAAACAGGTCTTAGAGGCTTGTGGTTTTTCTTACCAAAACCGGGCAATAAGTATTCTCAATGATAAGTCTTTAATAGCTATATCATGCAACATGATAATAATGCATGATTTGCTACAAGCAATGGCTAAGGAAATTGTCCGTAGAGAATGTGTTGAAGATCCTGGCAAGCGTAGTAGATTATTGGATCATGAGGATATCTACTCCATTTTGACAAAAAATACGGTAAGATTTAATTAAGTATTAATTACTTTTTGGGGCTAACCTATAAGAGTTTGGTGGATATTTATTTTTTGCGTTGGAACAACACTAGGGATCTCTTAAATTGTTGTAGATGTAAACATGTTTGTTTTTTGTTTTTTACAATATAATTCATTTAAATATAATAATTTGTTAACTTAAAAAAAATAGAGCTTGGCACTACTGTCTTCTTTTTTTCGAACTTGAGTTTGGCAGTACTATTAAATTATGTTATACATTTATGTATTTGATTCTAATTTTTTGTTATTTCTTTTTAATTTTTAGGGTACTGAAACCATTGAAGGTATCTCATTGGATGTGTCTAAAGTAAAACCTATAAAGTTGAATCCACTTGCTTTTTCAAAGATGCAGAAACTGAGAGTGCTCAAATTCTATAGTTCATGCGGCTACAAGAAGAGTAGAGTGCATGTCGTAAATGACATGGAATCAGTTTTTACTGAGCTAAAGTATCTTCATTGGTACGAGTACCCGCTTACGTCATTATCATCAAATTTTTGTCTACCAAACCTTACTGTACTTGAAATGCCCGGTAGCAACCTTACCCAACTTTGGGATGGTGTTCAGGTATGTTGTATTATTTATAAACCAACATTCTTAGATTACGTTTATTTTTTATCTGAAAACTAAACGTTGTTAAATTTTACTAAATACTAAATAGTAATCGAAAACCAAAAACTCAATACTAAATATTTTGTTTGTTTATCTTTTAAATTGAAAACTTAATTATATAGATAAAAAAAGGGCGGCTCTATTGCCACCCAAAACAGGTTTTACCCACACCCTTTTTTTAAACGATTTTTTTTTTTTTTTTTACAAAAATATCCTTATATTAAATTACTTAAAAGTACATAACTAGCTATAGAAACAAATGAAAAAAAAAAAAAAAATTACTTTGTATACCAACTCTATCACAAACCCTAATATTTACATTCACATTCAAAATTGAATTTTATTGTAGTTAAATTTACTTTTGATATAGATTTGAAGAAACTAAGAAACAAAATTAACCATTGTTTAAAAGTTTCAAGTAGATTTAAATGTTTTTGTAAAATTCTTTCTATGTGAAAATAAGGGTTTGTTTTTTGTTCTTCCTAACCAAAAACAATTAGATTTTTTGTTCGTCTATATAATGCATATGTCAACTATTTCTAACTCTTGATAGAAGGGAGATTGTATTAATCAGTATCCCTACTATTGATGTAGAAATTTGAGTTAACCACCAACTTCAATTTTAAATTAACCACCAACTTCAATCCTAATAATTTTACCATTTTTTTAAATTTGCATCAAGTAGGTGAATGATTGCATTTTTTAATCAGAGTTATTTGTTGTTTTTGGGAACTTGATGGGTTCAAAAAAAAAGGTTTAAACATTTTTTTTTTTTTTACAGAGTTGGGTTTAAACTTGGAAAGGAAAAAGGTATAATTAAAGAAATTATAATATTTAGGATTAGTTTTAATATTTTAAAAGGATGTATATTTTAAAAATTTTTAATATGGATATGAAAAGTAATGGTGTGAGTAGAGCTATTTTCGGTGGTAATAGCGTCACCATTAAGAAATAAAATATTCAAATTTAATTCTGTTAAAGTGAAAATTTAATTTAGTGATTTTAAGAGTTAAGTGATCTTATTGCTAAAAAAATCAAACAAAACAATTTAATAAAACTCATAAAGTGTCATTAAGTGAAAATTGAAAAAAATCAAACAAGCCATAGTGTTACAGACTCATATGTATAGCAGATGTTCTAACTAGTCACTTGTGTTGGTTAATTGTGGATTGTTCCCATTTTCTTTTCATTACAGGTTCTTCCTAACTTAAAAAAGATGGACTGCAGTTACTCTAGACACCTAATTTGTATCCCTGACCTCTCACAGGCTCCAAATCTTGAGAGCTTGACCTTAGAAGGCTGTACAAGTTTGAGTGAGATTCCCTCGTCTATTCAACACCTCATAAAGCTAGTTACCCTAAATCTATCTGGCTGCTCAAAACTCAAGGCCTTCCCGATCACAAGCAATATGGAAGTGCTAGATTTAAAACGTACTGCAGTGGAAGTGCTGCCCTCAAATTTTGAGAGACTTTCAAGACTACTTTCATTGGATCTTCAAGGCTGTTCAAGGCTTACTTGTCTTCCTGACAGCATTTGTAGGTTGACATCTCTTGAAGAACTTACTATTTCTGATTGCTCAAAACTTGACAGATTGCCTGAGGAGTTGGGCAATTTAGAAAATTTGCGGCGTCTCTTTGCGGACAGAGTTCCCATCAAAGAAATACCATCATCAATGTCACGGTTGAAACACCTTGTTCGCTTGTCTATTAATAGACCTAAGTGTCAAGAACAGCCGAGTCTGCAACTGCCTCCTTCATTAGAATTTCACCATCTAGATTATTTACACCTAGAAAACTGTGGTATCACAGAGTTACCTGAGAGCCTCTGCTTATTATCATCAGTAAAAGGATTAAGACTATGTGGAAACAACTTGGAGAGCATTCCAGATGGTATTATACATCTTTCTAAGTTATCTTATCTCAACATTAGCTATTGTGAGAGGTTGCAATCCTTACCAGAGCTTCCTGGGAGTTTAAATCGTTTATGTGCAGTAAATTGCAAATCACTGCAAGCATTGTCAAATTTGTCAACATTCAATTCAGTGGAATCAAGCTTCATCAATTGCTTCAGTTTAAATCAAAATGCGATCAGAGACATCGTGAAAAATGTTCTACTAAAAATTTTTAGCAAGGTAACTTCTTCACTTGAAGAACATGGTAATGTCTTTCTGGTTTCTCTTTCGTATGTTGAATTATTTTCTGCTTTACCTTTTATAAACAATATATTATTTAAAGTCAAGCCTGTTTATAGTTGATGATTCTCATGGTACAGGAATGTGCTCATAATAAAAGAATACCTCGTGCTTATATAGATTTTCCAGGAGATGAGATTCCAGAATGGTTTAGATGTCAAGGTTTGGGATCTTCTATACTTTTTAAGCTGCCACCAGATTGGTTCAATAATGCTTTCTTTGGTTTTGCCCTATGCATCGTTGTACCATTCCGCGACCATCATGATAATGATTGTGGTTTTTCTGCTATGTTTGAATGCAAAGTAAAATTGGTAGACGGTGAATCATTTTTGCTGATTAACGATGGTTATTTAGGTGGTTGGGTTCCTTCGAAGTATTATGGACCCAATTATGTTGGAGCAGATCATGTGTTCTTGCAGTTTTATGAAGTGCAACATGGTGACTTCTCGAACTTTGATGAGGTTTCTTTTCAATTCTATCTCCAGGAGCGTTATACTAGTACACCTATAAATTGTTGTAAGGTGAAAAAGTGTGGAGTTCATTTAATGTGCAAGCAAGATTTTGAGGAGGAGCAGAAGGAACCAGACCCCAAGAAGTTGAAACTCACTGAACTCTAGTGAACAAGGATCACAGATCATGCGAAATCAATGAAGTGTTTCTAGGCATGAGTGACAATGGCCCAACAATACAACTTCAGGATGCGTTATAATGCATGGTGCATCTTTTATTTCGACATATTTAATTTGTTTAATAACATCTATGTTGTATGGTTCATTTTGCTTGGTTGTGTTGTGACTATTGTCTAGTGTGCGTTTAGTAGTATAAAAATGTAATTTGTGTCATGCTATATATGCTTGGTGATAAGTTTAATTATATTATTGAAAATTATAAAAAATGACTACAGTTGAATTGAAAATTTGTTTTGAACCCGAAAGAAATTTAAAATTGTTTTTGACTTACAAACAAAATTAATTACAATAAGTTCCCTCAATTACTTAAATACTACTACCATCAATTACCCCCATACCCTTTCAAATTAAAAACAAAACATAGCTAAAATTATCGAGTTGCCCTCTCTAATTTCTCATGGTAACCCAACCATCCCTTTTTGCACCCAACACATCCCAACCATTGTCGAACGACCTCCAGTTGCTCGACCTTCAAACATGATCACCTGAAAACCTCTGTAGATAGTAGCTCGGCCTCTAGCCACTACAGCCGCATCACAAAAACCCACGAACCCATCCGTGAACCCACCCCACTTCTTTAACACCAGCCTCGCTCGAGAATGATGCCGAAACAATCCATCCACACCATGCGACCAGCACACCCTAAGGTAGATTTTTGTGATGTTTTCTTGCAATTGTCATGTGTTTTTGTGTGTGTGTGTGTTTTTATTTTCCTTTTACGTGCATTGCTAGTAAGAATTAGGGTGATAAATAGACTACAAATTTAGGTAAAATTGAGGTTTTGATGTTGACATGTGCTAAAGCACTATTTTTCTAGAAATCATGATCCTCATTATCATCACCATCTTCATTACTATAATCACTATTCTCGTCAACCTTCTCTTTATTTTAATTCTCATTATCATCACAATTCTATCCAAAATTATCTTGATCTTCATTGTTATCAAGATCATCAGCCGAATAGCCAATATACTCAATAGCATAATGCCTTTCTTCATTTGATGCATCTCCATGAAAATCATCATCTTCGTCTTAGTGAAACGGAGAATCCACGAAGTGCGGCTCGGCTGCAACCACTATATTTTGAATTGGTAAGACAGAGAATCCGCTGTATTTTGAATTAGCTCACAACAATATTCGTTGGCATCAAAGCAACATGATCCCTTTCTCTCATAACTCATTGCATCTTTGCTATCTTGCAAATTAATCCTTTAAAGGGCAGTAGAGTTTCTCTATCTCTTGTTGATGCAGCCTCTATAATAGTTGCATAAATGTAGCTTACAATGGCAATAGATTTTGCAGTCCCAATAGCATACGTTAACACGGCTCAATCATATTGAACTTGATAAGTATACTTCTTTGGATCCAAGTTGGTTGATATGATTGATGTTATTCAACAGCTTGTAATCGCACTTCAAAGTCAACGAATACAATCCACTTGTCAATACCAGTATATAAAACATCTTTCTATTCACCCAATGTACAATCATGTTTGTTGGAAACACTAGCTTTACAACTCTTCTAACTCCAATAGCTTCTGTGATCACAAAAGAATCAAATTCTATCTCTTTTCCTCTAACATAATTCGTTCCACTTCTTCTAAAAAGTGTATTCAAATTTGAGTAAAATTCCCTCAAATTAGATACGAACTTGCATTGCTTTATCTATATATTCATCTATCCCCTCAAGACAAATTGTTCTTTAATCCTTGAAAATTGTGCATGATGCATCACTGTCCTTTCAACACCAACATCATAATATCTAACACTTCATCATATAATCTTTGAGAAAAACTTCCTTGAAACCTGTCAATTGTCATCCATCTCTGAAACTTCAACAAATTAATCGATTAGATTCAATTGGTAATAATAAAATCGGCATTATTTCTAATAACACTTGATACCAATAAACTTGAATTTCACTAGTTCCATAGAATTAAGACCCTACTTTCATTGTAAGCAAAATTGTACTTAAGAATCAAAACAGAAATAGAAAGCAATGATGATTAGAAGGACACTGCACTAGTGATTCTGACAATAATATGTAAATAACATCTTGCTAGCTTTTTTGTTGTTTTATTGTAAGAGTGTTTTTTAATCCCAAATTGGTCCTAATAAAATTATTATCAAATATTTGGATTTTATGATTGAGACATCTAATTTTATTCAAAATCTTTCAGAATATGTTTCATGCAAAAGGTTTTCGGATATTGTTTTGATGGTTATAAAATTTAGAAATAACACAAGGCACAATGAATGTTTTTCTTTTTTAAATGTTTCTATTGTTTTCACGGAAATGAAAACTGTGACCATTATAAATTGTCTACATATTCCAAGAAGAGATTATCATGTAAGTATAATATATATAATAAAAGCAGTGTAAATGTTCTATAGTTTTAGTTAAGTTACGGTTGAAATAAAAATGTACTTGAAAAATATATTTGAATAGTTTTTAGTTCATTATAATCTTCTCAATATTTTTTCACTTTTTCAAAATCAATAACAATTTTAGTAAGAATTTTGTTCTAAAACTTATTAGAAACCTTCCCAAGCATAAAAACTAAAAGGGACCAAATGAAATTTATACTAAAATAAGGTCATATGTTAGCTTAAGTCAAGAAACAATTATAAAAGCTAGTGGTAGAGTTTAAATATATATATTTTTTTCAAAATAAGTACATATTTACTAAGAAATTAAATATAGAGATGATAGTAGGGTTTTTTTAAGGAAAAGGAAAAAGGTTATTGAACATCAAGTACAAAATGAGCTACTATCATCATATGTTGATTGAGAGCAAGGATTCTCTATCACCTTTTTTTTTTTTTGTTAAGCTTTTAAAAATCTAATTAGAAACCTAATTAAAAATCTAATTATAATCTTCTCAATATTTTTTCACTTTTTCAAAATCAATAACAATTTTAGTAAGAATTTTGTTCTAAAACTTATTAGAAACCTTCCCAAGCATAAAAACTAAAAGGGACCAAATGAAATTTATACTAAAATAAGGTCATATGTTAGCTTAAGTCAAGAAACAATTATAAAAGCTAGTGGTAGAGTTTAAATATATATATTTTTTTCAAAATAAGTACATATTTACTAAGAAATTAAATATAGAGATGATAGTAGGGTTTTTTTAAGGAAAAGGAAAAAGGTTATTGAATATCAAGTGCAAAATGAGCTACTATCATCATATGTTGATTGAGAGCAAGGATTCTCTATTACCTTTTTTTTTTTTTTTTTTGGTTAAGCTTTTAAAAATCTAATTAGAAACCTAATTAAAAATCTAATTATAATCTTCTCAATATTTTTTCACTTTTTCAAAATCAATAACAATTTTAGTAAGAATTTTGTTCTAAAACTTATTAGAAACCTTCCCAAGCATAAAAACTAAAAGGGACCAAATGAAATTTATACTAAAATAAGGTCATATGTTAGCTTAAGTCAAGAAACAATTATAAAAGCTAGTGGTAGAGTTTAAATAGATATATATTTTTTTTTCAAAATAAGTGCATATTTACTAAGAAATTAAATATAGAGATGATAGTAGGGTTTTTTTAAGGAAAAGGAAAAAGGTTATTGAATATCAAGTACAAAATGAGCTACTATCATCATATGTTGATTGAGAGCAAGGATTCTCTATCACCTTTTTTTTTTTTTTTTTTGGTTAAGCTTTTAAAAATCTAATTAGAAACCTAATTAAAAATCTAATTATAATCTTCTCAATATTTTTTCACTTTTTCAAAATCAATAACAATTTTAGTAAGAATTTTGTTCTAAAACTTATTAGAAACCTTCCCAAGCATTAAAACTGAAAGGGACCAAATGAAATTTATACTAAAATAAGGTCATATGTTAGCTTAAGTCAAGAAACAGTTATAAAAGCTAGTGGTAGAGTTTAAATATATATATTTTTTTCAAAATAAGTACATATTTACTAAGAAATTAAATATAGAGATGAGAGTAGGGTTTTTTTAAGGAAAAGGAAAAAGGTTATTGAATATCAAGTACAAAATGAGCTACTATCATCATATGTTGATTGAGAGCAAGGATTCTCTGTCATCTTTTCTTTTCTTTCTTTTTTTTTGTTTAAGCTTTTAAAAATGTAATGACATATTAGCATAAACAGTAAGGGATAGTCAAATTATTCTTTTTTTTTTTTTCTCTTATACATCACTCAAACTTAAACTCCTCTAACAAAATACTTAGTACAAACAAAAAATTAAGAGAATCTTTTCTCATTGATTATATTTATTAGAATTAATTTGCTAACCATGTACTTTGCATCATTTGACGGTATCATAGCATTGAAATACTATATATTTGGGTTTTTTGTGATGAAGTCTTAAGACACCGGTAGAAATATTGAAAACTCAAGCTTTGAAATAATCCTCGAAATGGCAACCCATCGCTGCCTGATCAAATCTTGACCTCCATTTGAAATGCTTAAATCATCAAAACCTTGTAGAAAGTCCTATACAATGATTTAACGATCATATACTACCATTTATAACAATTGGAGCTCCAAAGAGAACCATTTGAAACTATAGTAAAGCAATCACAACAACAAGAGTACATATACAACAAAAGAACTACAATAAATAATAGTTATGAAAATGGTCAATCTACAATTTTTTGTGTTAAAACTTCTAACCATTTACTTGTATAGCCAATATAAATTATAGACTTGTTGCAATTGTAGCGAATGTTAGAAAAGCGATCCATCATCGTCAAACCATCATCTCTGAATGGCTAAACAAGTATAGATTGAGGACCATGAAAGCTTAAGATTCTTAACAATGCACGCTTCTGCATGAGAAGATATCCAAAATCATTGGGGAGATTGAAGGTCCATTTAGCAATATCATGTAACCAAGATAGTTGCTAAATATGAAGTAATTGTATATTTCACTATAATTTATAATGTACAATGTCAAGCTCATTTATAGGCTAAAAGGCATATTACAAAAATGGCAACTAGAATAATATATTACAACAATCGTAATAGACGAATATGGAAAGGATGAATAATGGTGATTGATATGACTAACGATTGATTGATATGATAACATATCCCCGCAAACTTAATATGATGAGATGGATGCAAGCTTGAGTTTGGAATCCAATTCACGAAAACTTCCTGAAGGATAAGCTTTGGTGAAGACATCGATGGGTTGATAAGCCAAAGTAATTGAGTGAAGTTTAATAGTACCTTGATTAATATGTTGCCGAACAAAATGACAATCAATTTCAATGTGTTTGGTACATTCATAAAAGATATCATTGTGAGCAATTTGAATGGCAATATGATTATCACAACAAAGAGGAATAGCCATGACATGTTGAACTCCCATGTCCGTAAATAATCAGTGTAGCCAAACAAGTTCTTAAGTAGTATCAACAAGGGCTCGATATTCAGCCTTAGTACTGGATCGAGCTATAACAGTTTGTTTCTTATTACACCATAAGTTGAGAGAATCACCAAGAAAGAACCAGAAATCAGTGGTAGATTATCGATCAATAGGATCACCAGCCCAATTAGCATCTGAATAAGTATATAACTCTAGAGAAGACTTAGCAAAAAAATGAAGTCCATGAAACATCATGCCCTTGAGATATTTACAAAAGATGAAAGACAACAGCAAAATAAGTGGAATGAGGAGCAAACATAAACTAGCTAATGACATGCGCAACATATGCGATATCCGGCCGAGTCCCGGTCAAATAAACAAGATTACAAACAAGCTATCGATAAAGAGTAAGATCACTGAGTGGTGCCCTTTGAAAGGCATAAGTTGAACATTGGCTTCCAAGGGACTAATACTGATTTTATTATTAGTTAAGCCAACACGAGCAAGAAGATTTGAAATATTTTTTGCTTGTAAGAGATAGTAATCATTGGAGTCAAAAAAGACCTCAAGACCAAGAAAATAACTGAGAGAGTTAAGATTTTTCATCTTAAATTGCTGTTGTAGATAAGATTTAAAGTCAAAGATACCAACAATATCTTCTTCTTTAATAGTCATGTCATCCATATAAAGTAACAAGAAAACAAAACGATAATTGGTCTTATGATGAAATAGTACATAATCATAAGGGTTGTGAGAGATAGTAATCATTGGAGTCAGAAAAGACCTCAAGCCCAAGAAAATAACTAAGAGAGTTAGGATTTTTCATCTTAAATTGCTGATGTAGATAAGATTTAAAGTTAAAGATACCAGCAATATCTTCTTCTTTAATAGTCATGTCATCCATATAAAGTAATAAGAAAACAAAACGATAATTGGTCTTGTAATGAAACAGTACAGAATCATAAGAGTTGTAGGCAAAACCAAATTGCATGATGGTGGAACAGAATTTGGTAAACCAAGCCCTGGGGGCCTATTTTAGCCCATACAGTGTCATACGAAGACAAAAAACCTTGTGTGGAGGATGTGGATACCCTAGTGGTGGTGTCATGTATACTTCTTCAATAAGATCCCTATTAAGAAAGACATTTTTCACATTCATTGAAACAATTTTTACTATTTGATTTTTAGCGACTGCCAGGAAGCTACAGACAGATGTAAGTCTAGCAACTGGTGCAAATATCTCCTTATAATCAATTCTATACTACTAGATAAAACCTTCGGCCATAAGACGGGCTTTATGTCTTTCAATGTTGGGTCATTAATTATCATTGTTTTATTTTCAAATTACCTATTATTTATGTTATATTTTTTAAGGGAATTGGTATTTTTATTTTGTTTTCTATTTTTGTGTTTAATTCTAGATTTTTAGAAGAAAAAATGGAATTGCAGGATTTCTTGGAATAAATTTAAGTGGAAGAAGGTTGGACATCCGACCCGAAGAACTCGCAATTTGGAGAAGTTTGAAAGATTTTAAAGTAAAGGACTTAATTGCAAAGTCTGAAGATTATTGAACCTCAAAAAGAATTAGAAGAAATTCAAGGGTCGAATATGTAATTCACCAGTAAAATTAGAGTGAAAAAAAGGTGTAATTAATTTGCTGCAAGCTCACGTTGCAAGTTCAAAGTCACGACACTGCGACATGTTCATATGGCATGTTCGAAGTCATGACATAAAGTTGCGACACCTGTTTTTGGTAGATTTTCGATTTCGCTCTTACATTAATTGCCTTGCTTTTTAATCAAGTTTTCTTCTTTTTGCCAATCCTAGTGCACTATAAATAAGTGCTCTCTCCATACCATTCAACACACACTAGAAGAGAGATAGAGTGTGTCGGGACCCATACCGAATCCCTTTGTGGAACCCGATGGGAATCCTGAAACACCCCGACAAAACTCAATCGAACCCTCACTCTGGCTTGAAAGAGTCTCGTGGAGGTACCGGTCTCACTTAAAATTTCTTTTCTCGTGGAAATGGGTGTAATTTTTTTTTTTTTTTTTTAGTGGATGTTTACAAAATTGGGTTATAAAAATTTTGGCAACACAACAGCTATTTTTCTAAAAATTCTACCCTGTAAAAGTTTAGAAAATATGTACACTTTTATAATAATCATGTAAGTACTCAATTTCATTTATGGTTTCCCTAATACTAGGTACTAAGTGATATTTTAATATCTTAGATGATTAATGAAAGTGTCCAATAATGTAGAGAAAATTTTAGAGATTGATTAAACCCAAACTATGAAGTAAATAAATAAAGAGAAGGGTAAAATGGTCATTCCTATTGGAGTCCTTATGAATTAGTATGGTAAGAGGCTAATTAGAAGCAAACAAATCATATTTGGGGTCAAGATAGAATTAAGCAAAGTTGAAGGATAAAAAACCAAATTGTCAAGGATATAATGGTCATTTAAAAAAGGATTAGAGTATATAAATGGGAGAGTCACAACACTTAGCCATTCACAACACTTAGCCATTTTTTTGGACACAAAACCGTGAGAGAGAGGAGAGGTGTTCGGCCAAGGATAGGGAGAAGGTAATCAAGTGATTTCAAGCCATTTTCAAGCTCCAATCCAAGAGTTCAAACTAACCTAAGCTAGAGAATCAAGTTTAGAACAAGATCAAAGCAAGAAATCAAACTAAAAGAGGTTAGTTTCATTATTTTTGAAGTTATTTATGATGGATTGTGTTGATGATTGAGTTGGAATTTGATGAGGGTTTTAATGTATGTTATGAAGTGAACTTTAAGAGCCCTAAAACAAGAGTGAAGTTAGTAGAATTATTCAAGGTGGATATGTTAGGGTTTATGTGGGAAAAACCCTAAGTTTGAATTGAACTTGATGTAATGGAAATAAGTTGTTGATTAGATGTTTGATGAAATGCCTAAGAGATTGAACATGAAAAATTTGCATAAAATGAACTTGGTATGTGTTAAGACATATAAAGCTATAGTGACGGATGTATGATTCCAACGAAATATGAGGCTTTTAAGTATGATTCCATGTTGGTTTCATGCATTGTAAAGCCTCAGTGAAAGGCATTAGTGGTTATCATGTAATACCACTTTTCCTATGAGTTTAAATGAGTTGTATGAGTATATTTGAGTATGTATAACATTAAAGAAAAGAGAATTGAGATTAGAAGTGAAAAATGGAAAAGTTACCCTTAGTTTAGTGGCGAAAAAAGGGCGTTTTAGCTAGAAACTTGTTCTCGATTGCCGTTTTTTTTCGAATTGACTTTTGGACCAACTTAAATGCGAGTTAGGGAGATGAGTGGAGCAAGAATGGAGGAAAGAAAATCAAGGGGGAGAGAGCTACATACCATTCAGCCAAGAGAGGTCTAAAAAGATCAATTTTCGTTTCGCGCTTCAGAAAATTATTTCAAGTATATGAGTGTGTTCCTAGGTGAGAATAAATCAGATTCATGGAAAGAAATTGGAATTTTAAAATTTGGGTTAAATAGAAACCAAGAAAACAAGATTGTAGTCAAAATGGCTTTCAATGGAGTTAGTCAAGTTAGAAACAATGTATTGAGTTTTGTGTAGTTAAATTTAGCAAATTCTAAGCTAGAATGTGATGTGTAGGTGAGGAGGAAGCAAGTGGAGTATGGCAAGGCCATTAAAGTTCCTTATACGAAGTTTGAATCCAAGTGAGTGCTACACTTTATTTTACAATGTTTGTAATTAGATTTAAAAAATTTATTGTGCATTTGAAAAGCTTTAAGAAAAGTTTTTATGAGAATTGGGCTTAAAAGCCTTAGCTTATAACTTTTAAAAGATGAGCTATTTTGTGCTTCTTACACTTAGCAAAGCTATTTTGTGCTTGTTATACTTAAAAGAAATGAGTTTTGATGCTTGATGCACCCAGAAGTGAGTTTTAGTGCTTAATGCACTTAGAAATAAGATTTAGTACTTTATGCACTCAGAAAAGAGATTTGTGCTTATTGCACTAGAAAACTAAAGCAAAACGAGATTTTCAAAGGCCATGAGTATACCTTCAGATTACATTTTCAGATTTAGACCGGACCGGTATATCCCGCACTAGTATGGCAAAGTCCTGGGAGGGATGTGTTACTAACTTAAGGGGAAATCGAGTCCGTCGTGTCATCTCTACTTGTGTGGGATATTATCTTAGGCTATGGTTAGCGATGTAGAATTCCATATATAGTCGTGAGATGTCTCAGATAGCGTCACGGTTGATGTTAGTTCAAAATCGCCACGTGACATTGCCATAACGAGCGACATTAATTAGTTGCCATGTGGTCAGAGCTTTTAGGGGTATGAGTGGTGCTTTTAGAAAGTAAAGTCATAATTTTTAAAGTTAGAAAGCGAAGAAAAACATTTTCAGATTTTATTACAAGTGATGAAATTATTTAACATTTTGTATACTTTATAATTTATAAGCTTTATATGAAGTTTTATGTACATATGAGTTTTATAGATTTTCTATGCATGTTTTGCATTGAAATAAGATTTAAATTTGAGAAAGTTTAAGAAATAGAAATTAATTTTGAAAGTTTTTAAGGAGGTATTTAGAAAGCAAACATTTTAGTTGAAAAAGTATTATAAGAACTCATTGAGCTTCCAAAGCTCATACTTTTCTATTTTTCTCTTAAAAACCTCCTCAGGTGTTGACGCGGGTGACCGAGAAGAAAGAACTCCTCCGAAAGAGTAGGTGGGCATGACACGACATTGCTTTTGCATAGATATATTTTAGACATTTTGTATCTCTAAAGAAATCATTTGTAAATAAATCTTTTGAGTTGTAAATGAGTAGTAAATATAACTTTTATGAGATGAAAGTTTTGTTTTCCTATAAGCAATTGTGAAAGTTGCAAATGGTTTGAACTATAACTTTATGTTTTAGTTTTGATGAAATAGAATGGTGATTTGAACTATAAGTTTGTGGCTAAAGAAGTTGGGTGATGTTTGAGAAATATTTAGAAGTTCAAATTCCTTTTTCAGTTGATTCGGCAATGTTAATAATGCAGCGGTTATGCTGCCAGATTTTTAGTTTTATAAAATTATTTGGATTTTTAATTTTGAAAGGGAATTTTAGTTTTAAAACAAAACCAACCCAACTATTGTTAAAAAGAAAAGTTGATTTAAGTAGTTAAAAGCGAAAGTTTTAAGTGGTTTGCTCCGCGAATTTCTCTTATCCCGCCTAGTCGGGTTTAGGAAGGATCCGTTGGGGTGCTAGGCGAGACCTACCGAATAAAAGTTTAGAGAAATCCGAATTGGGTCACATCAAATCAAATTCTCAACTTCTAGGCCTCAGGTCTTCTTTTCCTTTTTCTACAAATCAACCACAAGCATGCTTCCAATTTAAAATAAAACTTGAGAATCATTTCATTTTCACAGAAGTATACTATACATGTCAAAGCATAATATTTACAAAACATGCATCGAATCATAATTAGTTATGCATGAACATGATATTTCAAAATAAAAAAGTGCAGTGGCATCATGTCTGCAGCCCATCTATACGTTCGATGGAGCCCCTTATGATTGACGGCTCGTACTTGCACCTAGGGAGGATTTTTTAAAAACATAAAAAGAGTGCTGAGTATTTAACTCAGTGAGTGGGTAAACTTTTTAAGCTATAATATTCGCTTTCTAAATATATATCCTCCCAAAATAATTTGGAAAACTAATAATTTCTTCATAACGTTTATAAAATTGTTAAACTAGCATAAAACATGTAAATATTACTTTACTGCTTGAAAACTAGTAATTACTAACTTTCATAAAATGTAAACTTTCTTGTTTTTTTAACTTCACGTCTAATGACGTGCTTTTTCCTTTTAAAACTTGCCAAGGCAACCTAGGGAAACTTGTCCTTACGTTATGGTACATATACATGTCACTCGAACTCGGGAATGCTACCATGTGTAGTCGCAAATGTGGGAAACTTTGGGGTCGCAATTCCCCCCAACATCAAGTAGATCTACACTACCATATATGTGCAGAGTGCGACATACTAACTCAAACCCCCAAGTTAGTGACTCTCCCAACCATTTTGCTTTACACGTATACGGTACTTCGATCGGGTATATTAGGGATTAGGGTAAACCAAAGGCATTTATAAATCCTTTCAATATACTTTAAAGATCTCACTTGCACTAGGCATGAGAGTATAAGAGTTTAGAGAAATCCGGATTGGGTCGCATTAAATCAAATTCTCAACTTTTAGGCCTCAGGTCCTCTTTTCCTTTTTCCACGAATCAACCACAAACATGCTTCCAATTTAAAATAAAACTTGAAAATCATTTCATTTTCACAGAAGATACTATACATGTCAAGGTATAATATTTACAAAATATACATCAAATCATGATTAGTTATGTATGAACATGATATTTCAAAATAAGCAAATGCAGTGGCATCGTGTCTTCAGCCCACCTACACGTTCTATGGAGCCCCTTTGATTGAAGGTTCGTACCTGCACCTGGGGAGGATTTTTCAAAAACATGAAAAGAGTGGTGAGTATTTAACTTAGTGAGTGGGCAAACTTTTTAAGCTATAATATTCGTTTTCTAAATATATATCCTCTTAAAACAATTTGGAAAACTAATAATTTCTTCTTAACTTTTATAAAACTGTAAAATTAGCATAAAGCATGCAAATATTACTTTACTGCTCGAAAACTAGTAATAACTTTCATAAAATGTAAACTTTCTTGTTTTCTAACTTCACGTCTAATGACAAGCTTTTTCCTTTTAAAACTTGCCAACGCAACCCAAGGAAACTTGTCCTTACATGACAGTACATATACACATCACTAGGACTCAAGAATGCTGCCATGTGTAGTCGCAGATATGGGAAACTTTGGGGTCGTGATTCCCCCCCAACATCAGGCAGATCTACACTACTATATACGTGCAGAGAGCGACACACTGACTCAAACCCCTAAGTTAGCGGCTCTCCCAACCATCTTGCCTTACATGCATGCAGTACTTCGACCAGGTATACTGTGGATTAGGGTAAACCAAAGGCATTTATGAATCATTTCAATATACTTTAAAAATCTCACTTACACTAGGCATGAAGGTATATTAATTTAACTATCAAATATATATATATATTTTCTAGTATATGGTTTACAACCATAATACTATCTTTGTTATGGTTGAATCATAACCCTTCAACCTGGCCAATTGAAATTGATATATATACACATGACTTTCTTTTTCATTTTTCTTGATTCCGACCAACTTAAACACATATAAATAAGAATAAAACTCCGTCAAAATCATTAAACATAAATGGAATCAAGAGATGTACACAAAGCTGAAATTTTTCACTTAATAGAGTATCATCAATTTTCTTTTGTTTTCTTGACATATTCTTGTCTTAATTCATGCAAACTAATTCCCTAACACTTAAACATAACTCAAATCCACAATCAAGCATGAGATTAGTGTGCTTACCTTGCTACTAATCACTTGAATATCTCCTTAGATCCAAGTCCAATTTTTACTACAGATAACCTTACAAGCATGCCAAAACTTCAATTAATTATTTAGATTTGAACACTAACCAAAAATTGATGAAAATCCATAAAACCCTAGCTTGAATACTTACTTGATTCTCCAACTTTTTTTGCTCAAATTCCTCTCTTCACTCTTTTGAATACTCTTTGATGAAGATGAGATGAAAAGATGATAGAAATCACATTGGATGGCATGCCAATTTCTTCTTCTTCCTTCTTCCTTCTTCTTTCTTCCTTTTTCTTTCTTCTCTCGGGTCTCTTTTCTTTCTCATGAATTCTTCTCCTCTTGGCCAAATATGATGTGTTCTCTCATCATCTCATGCACTTCACTTTATATAGGCCACTTTTTACTTGATAAAATTGCCCTTAACTATCTCTAAAATATTAAACTTGTCCTTAGTTACACTTATTAACATTAGGTTGGTCCACATGTTATCTACTAATACCATAAACTATATCATGCAAATTTAGAATTCTATGACAACTCATTTTGTCATCACTTTTTGACTTTAAGTAGTCACTCTCCCATTGGCTCAATCTACTTGACATGGATTGTGCTTTTTTGTGAGAATTCTTCATGCCATAGTTATTTTGCACTTTTACTTATATATTGAATTTTCATTCACCTCTAAATAAATTCCAAAAACATTCTATGGTCATTCAATCATTAAATTGATCATGTAATACTCTAATTGGGTACCTTATCTCTCAATTCCATGTTTTGAAAAAAAAATTCAAATGAATATAAAATCATTAATATTCACTATTCTTCTAACTAGGGTATGTTCGTCCAATAATCTTCGGAACTCTTAAAATCTACTCAAATGAACTTATTTTTGATCCGTTTCAATTTCCTTAGACTCTAATACTCATTATAGAAATTTTTGATTTTCCGGGGTCTATTTCATAAAATCACTATTCATTCCATCACTATTCATCCGAAAATACTATTCATCAAAAAATTTTATTTCTTTTAGAAAAAGGAAATTCTGGGTTCTACAGATAGAAGTAGAGGAGTAAGGCTTAAGGCTTAAGGCTTCGGTTCCATCATTTCTTTTCTTTACTTTATTTATTTTTTTTATTTTTATGTAGTTAGTTTATTAGTTAGGGTCAACTTAAAGCCCTAAACATGAACTCAATTTGTTTACCTTTTCAACAAAACTTAGTGTTTTACATGATGAGATTGATGTCTTTAATTTTATCCTATTTATTTTGTGTCTTTGATTGATAGCCTTAGAAACATATTTTTAGGATTATATTGTAAGAATATAAACCACACGCCAAACGGTAATATTCTTTGTTTGCAATAATCAATTGTTTATGAACCAATTGAGGGGCATTAATTCATAAATATCTAGGTTAGACACCATGTTCTAAGATTTGTGTGACATTCCTATTCTTTTAGTGCTTAATAGGTTCCTATTATTAAACTTAAGTAGATACCATGGTAGGTTATAATTAGGAATACACGCATCTACATGGACACCATGCGATTTGCATATTAACTAAGGATGAATTAATACAACATGTAGTATGACCATCACCTTGTCGTGAATGTCTTCATTATGCATTGTCATGAATTTGTTTTATTAATCTTTTTAGCAAATTGAATGATTGTTTAGTGGTAGATAGGATGTCTTAACTAAACTTTTATTATTGATTTCCTTTATTTTAATTTTCTGTCATAATTTAATTTAATTTAAAATCAATTCCAAAACCCTTTTTATTTAATTTATTTGTTCTTAGTTTAGGTTGTAAATAAACTTAAAATTAAAGTAAGTTGAAACTCCTCGTGAGATCGATCTTTGCTTGTTGTTATACTTAATAAAACGATTTGTGCACTTATAAAGTTTAAAATTTGGTTTATTAAAAATCAACCAACAAGTTTTGGTGCCGTTGTCAGGGAGTTGAAATACTTGCTTTAGTTTGAAGTTCATTTTTGTTTTATTTTCAATTTTTAGTAAATTTTTCTTTTTCCTTTTTTTGGATCATGGCTCACTAGTACAAAAGGCATGTACGAGGTAAGTTCCAATGATTTTGGATCTCAGTTAGATAACTTAACTCATCTTGTGCAGCAACTCATTGCCCAAAAGTGTGTGTCGTGTGTACCAATGAAGGACACTCATCAAAAAATTGCCCGATGGTGCATGGAAGGTAAAACGAGACCTAAGAATGGCCTACAGGAACTACCAGTGGTACAATAATGGTGAGATGAATGATTTCCAAAACCTATCCTTGAGAAATAATAATTGGAGTAGTAGTCAAAGGAATGATAGTTGAAGCAATCAAACACCAGATCCTTATGTGTACGATTTCAATTAGCAATACTATCATCCACATTCAAACTTTTACAACCTAAAGTATAGTGGTTAATTGAGTTTCACTCAAAACTCACATATATGGCCATCATGTTCACCAGATTTTCAAGATCAGTTTCGGCAAGCTTACAGTCCCCAGGATTTTCAAGGCTACAATCAGCAGTTCGATATTTCTTCTCAAGAAGAAGAACCCTTTAAGCAAGGTACAAATCTTGAAGAAATTATTGCTTCTTTTATTCAAGAGACAAGACAAGCTAATGCGTAAATGGTCATCAATGTCTTGAACTTGGAAAATCAAATGGCCACTAGCATAAAAAACTTGAAGAACCAAGTTGAACATCGAGCAACCTTGCTTAACCAAAACGAAATAGAGAAGGAGGAAGACTAAAGTCATAAGATCACCGGAAGTTATAGTGAAGAATTTAATTCATCATTCAAATATCTTACTGACGATGAATGGGAGGATGAAGAGGAAGATGAAGTTGAAGAGACTCTGAGTCAAGAAGAAGAACTTGAGGATGTGCCATAAACTGAGAGTACACCATATGTTATGAGGTAATCCATATCTAAGAAATTAGGTTTAGGGGTGTTCGAGCCTACTGATGTTGCACATTAGTTAGTGGATAGGACGTTTAACCAACCAAGGGAGTTAATTGAAAAAGGAGATGGATATGCATTATGGTGAGTTCACCAGTAGGGTTCGTGTTGAAAAGGTGATCTACAAGGAAATCAAGTCTAGAGAATTGCTACCAATAGAGATGGATGGTTACAAGGTTGATCTAAAGAACAAAGAAGTAGAAGACATGTGGATAAAAGGCCTACCACTAGATCCTTATGGGTTTTATGCTATAAAAAGACAATTCCTTTTTCATCCATATGAGAGAGGAAGATATTTTAAGAAGAGACTCAGAAGGTGGAATGGGTACAAATGTTTGGACATTCATCCTAAATCATGTTATCTAGGGTGTCTTTTTAATGGTCGTGATAAGATCTTTTGGAGTCACTTCAAACATAGAGGATCGAGGCCATTAATGTGTAGGCACACCTACCTATGGGAGCCAGGTTGATAACATGGCAGAAGAACATCTAGCTAAGATGTTAACTAAGGCGCTTGATAGGAGGCAACCCATTCGGGTAATTTTATTCCTTTTTCTTTGTTTTTATTTTTTGTTTTTCACTCTTCTCTTGCTTAATCTTTGCATTTAAAACATTGAGGATAATGTTTAGTTTGGGTTTAGGGGTGGTGAAAAATGATTTTTCTAGTTTTTGCAAAAATTTCAAAATTTTTCTTTTTTTTATTGAATACTAAAGAACGATCATCATTGTAGATAATATGAGTTGCTTTTATTTCAGAATTGGATGGACTTCTGGAAGTGATATAAGCAAATTTTTGCCCTTTAAAAAGCCTACTTCCATATCTTGAATTGAAATACTTCATAAACCCTTCGATGGAAAACACTTTAGCCTTTTTCTTTGTATGCCCTTACTAAATAATCATATTGAGCCTTAAAAATGGTCATACCTTATGAGCTTGGGATCATGCTAAGTGGTGAAAGGGGAGAAGAGAATTAAAGTGTACATGGGCAAATGCATTTGAAAAGCGTGCTTCTAATTAGCATTGTGATGAAAAAAGAAATTGACAAAAAAGCAAAAAAAAAAAAAAAAAGAAATAAAGGAAAAAAAAATGTGAGAAGCATAAGATAAGTTTTATAATGCCTAGATGTTGATCGCGCTAAAATTAAGCACGATTTTATATTCTAAACCTATATTTTTATGATGAAACCTCAAGTGAAATAGGGGTGTTTTAATGTTTGATGAGTGTTTTGTGGAGGAATTGAATGGAGGGTCAATTTGTAATTTTTTAGGGGCAAAAGTTGAATTTTTGCAAGTTGAGGGGGCTTTTTATAATTTAGCTGCAGGCCATAGCAACAGACTATGAACCTACAGCCCAGACCAGCAAATACACATTGGGGAGTTCTCGCAGGCTTGCTGCCTACATGAATGGACTACACCTAGGCATGAGCCTTGTTTCACATGTGAATAACCTGCAGAGGTATTTCAAGCGGTCCAAACGTGCGTTTAAGTGGCAATAAAGTTTTCCTTACTGATTTTATTTGTGGAAAATCGCCATTAATGACTTCAAAGATTTTGAGTTTACATGACAAAGCTAATTTAGTCAAGTGGGGATTCAGTCAAGTGGTGATTGAAGGGAAAGAATTCAAAATCAAAAATTCATACACGAGCATCTCTCGAGGATTCAAAGAAGCAAATTTTCTTTTGAAGGAAGTTTCTGAAGTGGTCAACTTTTAGCTTGCAAAGAATCTCAGAATTAATTTAAGCATCCGGTTTCTCAAAAATTGAAGAGAGAGAATTTAGGAGCAAAACGAGAATGAAAGTCTGAGATTGCAGTTTGGAGTCAACTAATTGAACAGGGGAAAAAAATAATACCCTAAAAACTGGTGTGCTTATAAATGGTCTCATTTTTGCAATAGGAAGGGACTTTTGGCAGAAGAGAAATTACAGAGCACAGCGGCGGCAGAGAAAGTTGCAAGGGGAATCAATGTTACTAAGTTCGCTTGCACGTTCGTGTTCAAGGAAGACCAACACTTCAAAATTGCACATTGACTTCTCCTTTTATTTATTTTCTCAATTAATACAATGTTATTGATTTGGATTTCAATCTTTTTCATTGTGTTAATGGATTTCATGGAGAACTAAACTAATCTATCTAGGAATACAATGTAGCCAACTATTTCAATTCTTATTCGATAATTTATTGGTGTTTAATGATTTTATTCTTATTGTCAGTATTCTGTTCTATTGTTGATATATATGGTTAATTAACTTAGGCCTAATTAATTAACCTGATCAGTTAACTATGTTGCACTTGGAAAAGGCAACTATAGTTTGGACGTCAATAGAATGACATGAATCTTAAAGGATAGGAATATATCTATAAGGTTTGTGCAATCGTTGTGGATAATTGGATCTTAAAGAATTCAGACTAATTAATTGGTATAAGAATATAGTAGTGTAATTCCTCTGAATATTTTCGCTTGACCATTTGGAAGAGACTAATGAAGAATTAAGAATTATCCGGTTAAATACACAATAGAATTATGTAATTTATTTGTTTATTTTAATAAGAATAAGTTGTTGGAATAGTTGATGAAGTTGTATTTTCTAGATATTTTATTATATAGTGGTCTTCTGTCTTTATAAGTAATTTTTAATTATTTGTTTAGTTAAGTTGCATTTTTTTTTTTTTAAGTGAATTAAAATATTCTTTTCAATTTAGAAGTTTAGATAAAATTATTTTCAAGTAATTTTGGTAATTGATACTTAAAAATTAGCAATTATCCCAATGAGAACGACCTTGATTTGTCATTATATTGTAGTGTGACCGTGTATACTTGCACGCGATCTATTGTAATTAGTACAATAGGATTTTACCCATCAAATGTACAAGGGGAAGTGAAAGTAAATGAACAAAGAAAGTATTTTAATTGAACAAAATCGTGATGAAAAATAGAAAAGAATGTCGTGAAGAATTGAAGAGAATGAATAAAGAGCTTTGATATAATCCTAAGTTCTTTTTTAACCTAGACCTTTTCTTGGTTATCTTTTTATCAACCATAGCCTCGATATAACCTTTAAGAAAGCTTATTCATCTTCGAGGGGAAGTTCAATTTGAGAGTTGAAGTATGTCATCATGCTCTATCTACATTCTTAGTATTTGATTCCATTCATGAGATCTATCTTCTAAAAATGCGGTTCTTTTTAACGTTTATATTCATATATGCTGTAAAAGATGTTTGTTTTGCCTTTACATAACCCCTGTTACATATGATTGCATGAGTGTTTGCCTAAGGACTCTAGAGTATTATGATATCTTGTGAGCATTAGAGTCGAGACGAAATAATTCATGACATGTTAATACGATGCTTTGAAATGAGATTGCTTTGAAACTGGTATGAGATTGTTAATGATTTTGTCTTAAACTATTAGTGACTTATCTTTAGTCTTGATACAAGATCATGCATGTGTGGGATTTATAGTGATTTACATTTAGTCACATGTTAATGAGTTATGGGTGGAAAGTTAACATTTGTGGGTATCGTTGCCGGTAAATCCTTAGAAAACACAACTCCTACTTGGGACACCTAGAGGTTTAAAGGCTTCTAGCATATGCTCAATGTCATCGTGTTTACCTACGAAAAGTGGATTGTGTTTTTATTTTTCGTGTTTTTAGTTTAGGTTGTTTTTAAAAGTTCTAGTTTTGCTCGAGAACTAGCAAAATATAGGTTTGCGGGTATTTGTTGGGTCTTTAATTATCATTATTTCATTCCTATATTACCTATTATTTGTGTTATATTTTTAGTGGAATCAATACTTCTATTTTGTTTTGTGTTTTTATGTTTAATTATAGGTTTTGAGAAGAAAAGAATGGAATCGAAGGATTTTTTGGAATAAATTTAAGTGGAAGAAACTAGAGATCCAGCTCGAAGAGCTAACGATTTAGAGAACTTTGAAAGATTTTAAAGTTAGAGGCTTAATTGCAAAGTCTGAAGATTAGTGGAGCTCTAAAAGAATTAAAAGAAGTTCAAGGGTTGAATCTATAATTCACTAATCAAATCAGAGTTGAAAAAGGTGTAATTAATGTGTGGTCAGTTCATGTCACAAGTTCGAAGTCACAACATGAAGCTTCGACTTTACGACATGTGAAAATGTCTATTTGCTATAGGCTACCTAATTTTTTCCAATATTGGGATTAATTGATGTTATGACTTAATGTATTATATTGTAACTTCAGATATATGTCATAACATGTGAACTGTCTATTGTAACAATTTAATGTGGAAATAAAAACAACAGTAAAGTAAATCAATATAAGAACATTTTTAACATGGTTTAGTGTTACCTTTTATCCACGAGGACTTGTCCAAAGAGATCAACTATTAATGAATTTAAATCAGTTCAACCTACTTAACTTATTCAATCTAAGACTCTCTCTTAGAATCGACACAAGATAAGTACATGTTCATTGGCGTTGTTTCAGTAAGCTCCCCTTACTTTCATAGGTGATAGCAACTTGAACTCCATTTAACTTATAAACCTATCTCCTCTCTTTATGGCCAAATGTCTTGTTGTCCTAACAAACATTTACTCTAGACTCAACAGCCTTACTAGCCTAAGTCTAGCACATAAAGTTAAAGAACAAACCTCTTTAAGTTTTACGAACAATATCTTGTTTTCTCTCAATGAATATGCACTGTTTTCACTTATAAAAACCATACAAATAAACTACCTAAAGACGAGAAACTGTAAGCTACAAATACATGTTGTTTAACAAGATAAAACATTTCTCATTCTACACTTGAAACTACATACACAAAGTGCAAGCTTTCTTAGACTGTGCTGTCATGTATTGTATTACTTGCCTCTCTCAAAATCCACACTATAGCCTTCATTCTTTATCTACTTTATATGCCCTAAACGTCGCACCTTTTCTGTCAAGGAAATAACCTAAAAATTATTTCTAGAAATTAATTAATAAAGAAAAAAATCTGTATTAATGAAAATTAAAGCTAAAGAAGAAAACTTTCCTATTTTGTCTCATTTGATCGAATATTTTGATTCCATTGATCTTGCACATCCATTACTATAAATATACGAAATATATAATGTTTCCTACAAGACAAAATCTTAGTTGATAGATAAAATA
The DNA here is from genome assembly GCA_021234005.1 of Nephelium lappaceum. Lineage (NCBI taxonomy): Eukaryota > Viridiplantae > Streptophyta > Magnoliopsida > Sapindales > Sapindaceae > Nephelium > Nephelium lappaceum. Next base: position 26,603,623 of record CM037998.1, read on the forward strand.
CTTTCCATAACCATGGAAAGATATTTTCCAAGTTTTACAAGTCAACAATAAGAACATTTCCTTATAAAAATATATTTCATTTAACTCAAAGCTTATAAGGAAAATGTGCACTTTATTCATGGCAATAACAATATTGAATAATCATAAAATCATTCAATAAGTTACACAAACATCATGCAAACAAGAGTAAGGCACTTCTGAACTTATTCAAAAAAACTGCATTAGAGCCTGCATTGTGAACTATAAAAAAAAAAAAATCATTATAAAATCAAAACTGAAGTTGCAACATGGACCTGCATGTTATAACTCAAACAATAATAATACAGAATATAAATACATTGTAGCCCATGTAAATACATGCTATCCGTAACTTTTGCTGCACACACAAAGTCAATCATCAAAGTCACATAATAAACCTTAATGTCACAAGATGCCAATAACATAAGGCAACAATGCCATAAGATGAACTTCAATGCCATAAGATGCCAATTATCATGCACCACACACATGTGCACTAACAATCTCCCCATTTGGCATCTTTTATGACAAAACCATATTACTAAGTAAAACACCATGTAAAACATTGTTCCTGCAAAACAAATATCAGTTCACTTCATAATTAAGATTCCAAAACAAACTACTCATCTCGAATCCTTTCTCCCTCTTTGTTCAACTTTTAGCTCCCACTATCTTCTACTATTCAACTTCTGCTCCAAATTGTTCTCCCTCAAACTTATTTTCCCTTAATGCCAAAATATACCAAAAGAATCAAGAATCAAACCATTCTCCCCCTTTTTGGCATAAAAGGGCTAAAGTAATCACAACAAAACCAACATAAATAAGGCAAATTAAACACAAGAGATTGGAAATTTTGAACAGAGCTGATTCTGTTCTTAAAAACCTACATAAAACAAACAAAGAGTCCTAACAAAACATAGAAAGTAATGTCACAACAGGTATGAATCCTGTGATAACATCCACAAAACAGTTTAAACATCCTCTAAAAAATAAACCATAAACAAAAACAAAGTTCAAGCTATAACAGCTTAACACATTGAACAAACACGTTCAATTTTTCCTTTTCTTGGACTTAAATTAAGGTGTTGATGTAGATGACTTATATGCTGCTTTCGACCCTACCAACCTAAGAAGAAGTTCCTGGTTCGCCTTGGCCAACCTCTCCAAGGGAGACTCCACAGAATGAGCTATTGCATTTTAGGGACTTGCTGCCTGAGTGCTAGCTGAGGCAGGTATATTGCTCATTGTGGGCTATTGGACAATTGGTTTGGAGGTTGAAACTGAAAAAGTCCTTTTCCTGGTCCTATTTACCTTTGAGGATTCATCTCCTTCTCCATCATCTACCACTCTTAACTTTAACTTGAAAATGACAAGGTTACTAACACCAATAACAGTCTCATTAGGGAGAATCAAAGGATGTTGACTTTGCAACATGTTGGTAATCAAACATGGAAATACAAGCTTCTGTGTTTTATTCCCCCATTTAACAAAAGAGGTCACATGATTATAGATGATAATCCCCAAGTCAGTTTGAACACCTATACCAATATCAAACAAAAATATGTCATCTGGTTAATCACATTGGAATAATTACTAGTTGGTAACCAGTTGGTCATGGTAATTTTGTGCAAAGCAAAGTACTTTAGAAACAAGCTTGAGGTCTTTAAAGAATCTAATTAAGGCCACTCACTAATCTATTCTTGTAGCTCAATAGCTACATCATCCTCATCATACTCCTTATCAAACTCAGGGACAAAATAGAATTTGAAAATCTTAAGATAGGTTGTTTTAATGGCCTCAAGGGAAAAATCATAAATATGCCCTCTAACATACATTTTGTGTTTTGAAAACACATCCTCATTATCATCAATAAGTTAACATAAAATTCCTCAACAACCCCAGATGCATACCCTTTGATATTGGTCACAGTATTCATCCACTCTTATTCCTCTAATACTTTAAGTAGACCTAAAGGCTTAAACTTATCACATCAACATTTTTCTCAACAATGAAATTTCTGTCTTGGTACAACTTAGACATATGTACTTATTTCTTCTTACAACAATTAATAAAATAAGCATTAGAATGAATATGCCGATTTTCAGCAATAGGTTTTATGCCTTTGAGAGAAACTTGTTCAAGTTCATGAATTGGTTCCTTTCCCTTGTCAGAAACAGGTTCAAGGTTGTTTTCTGACTTTTTTTCCTCACTTGATGATTCATTTGAACCATCATCCTCTGAGCTGGACCATGATTCCTCTGAAGAAGACAACAAAGAACTTGTTGGTTGGTTCCCTTTGTCCTCAATTGCTATTGGAGTTGGTTCAGGTGGTAGGGGCATTGTGGAAGCTTGAACAGGTTGTTCTTGAAATGGATTATCAACCTTCATTGATTTACCAAGATCCACAAACGTAGTACTTGGTTCACCACAGACTGTTTTGGTTCAATTAAACCTTCTAGCTGTAGTTGAGGACTTAATTGCTCCCTTTTTAACTGTAAACCCTCTATTTTAATTTTACAGATTTCCTGAAAATAGTCTTTAAATAACTATTAGAGACTTTAAATAGTTCATGGAAGCGCTTAAGGTTATAAAGAATCCTTAAAGATCGATTTAAACTCGATTGGAGATTAATCGAAAAGGTAAAATAGTAAACGAAATTGAGTAATTATTTAATATGACAAGAGACTAAAATAAAGATAAGATTTAATAATTGTGGTCAAAGTAAAATTAAGTTAAAAGCTAAGGGAGGAGAACAAAATTTTCTAAGGACGTGATCAGAATTATTGATGTTGTTTGTAGAGGAAAGTATGAAGCACAAAAGTTGTTTTAATCACAAAACAAAAACAAAACCAGACCAGTCTTGCCGAACCAAAAGAAGAAAAAGAAAAAGAAGAAAAAGAAGAAGAAGGACAGCTGCCAAACCAGCTGCAAGCCGCTTGAGGCCGACACCGAGAAGCTCACAAACCCAGCTTAAACCTCGACCAAGACAGACCAGAACTAGACCTCGTCGCAGTGTAAATTAGACCGTCGATCGGAGCAGGACGATGACGACGAGCTACTCCAGCAGAGCCCGATGCCAAGCTCGTCGATCCGACCGTAAAGCCGACACAAATCAGACCCGAAGGAGAGCAGAACATAAGTCAAACCAGTCCTCCACGCACGCAGAACCGGCGACATATCGATGACGAAACTGAGGTAGATCGAGAGGGAGAGAGCAAGAAAGAAAGAGAGGAGAAGGAGAAGAGAATGACCGGCCATTTTTGCACCAGATCTACCACCAAAACCAATCCAAAACCACCCCAAAATCATCCTCAAAATGAAGTCAACACGAAGAGGAAAAGGGTGATTTCGCAAGGAAAAAAATGGGTGAGTTGTTTAAGTTTAAAGTTGATGATTTTGTTGGTGATTACGTTGATTCGAAATGGGTTTTGTTATGATTGTTTGTTAGTTGGTTTTGAGTAAAAATAAGTTGAAAAATAAGTGAATCGATGTTTATTGGGAGCTTAGAAAACTAAGAAAATATCAAAAATTTAAAGAAAAATCAAAACGCGCACTAAACTAATTTGAAGGGCGATTCCATAAATTGAACATAATGCATCCGTTGAGTGTTCAGATGGCCCTAACGAGTTTAATTAGGTGTATTGAGATTATTAAAAATCAAAGATTAAATTTAGAACTCAAAACCAAGGAAATGTCTAAAAATTAGTATCGAAAATAATGCAATTTTAGCCTAAAACGCTTATTCAATGGCCGTTTCCTTCTGTACCGACACTTGCACTAACTAGAGGGTGAGTTGGGAAGGTGTTCGGAGTGAAAACGGAACGAAGAAAAGCCCCGAGTAGGGCTGTGAATAGTGTTCAACCTAAAGAGGTTGAAATCGGACGATTTTCATTTCGGGCCTCCGAACACGATCCCGTTGGTACCAGAATATCCCTAGGTGATAATGAATAGGTTCCAAGCGAAGAAAACTGTAAGTTTGGAACTCTAGAATCAATGAAGGAATGAAAAAGGGAGGTTTACGTGTCAAACGGGTCACTTAGGGGCAATTGTGTAATTTTAGTTATTTTGAGTTTCCAAAAGTTGACGCGAACGTAAATTTACGAATACGTATGTTGTGTAGGTGACAAGCAAGTTGGTGGAGCAAGGGAAGAGCGATAGAGAGCGTTTCGAAGCCTTCCGGAAAGTTATTCGGAAGTGATCGTTAATTAAGGTGAGTGTCAAAATGATTTTCAATGAGTTTTGTGTTGATTTGATTTATAAATGGATATTTCATGCATGTTTGAATGTTTTGGTAAAAGTGAAATATTATTTAAATGATAAGTTGCATGGCAACGAAAAGTATAGTCTTTGTATTTTTGTTAAAACGATGATTTCTCGTTTTGAATTATATATAAAATGGATTTTAGTTTTAAAAATGTGAAAAGTAAAACCTATGGCTTACCCAAAGAGTATCAGAATATTACCGGTCTGGGTTGACTACCCGAAGCGTGCATTGGTAGAGTTAGTAGTGTCGGTACGTCACTAACTATACTAACCGCGTGAGGTACCTGCAAGTAGTTGTGTCGGTCAGATGTCCGAGAGATTAGTCCAATGCACGTAGAGGGTATATTATTAGCTAGCTTACACCCGAGCGAGATAGAGTTCCGCTCTGTAGCGATGCAGTATTCCGCTACTTGAACCGAATAGAGAACGATTCAGGATCCCGCTCTATACTGGGGTGCCATGTGGCACGGGTCACTAGAGGTTGACGGGAGACGGACTGGTTGGTAGGAAACCTATGAGCGGAGTCCGACCATGTCTGGTTTTATAAAAATGAAAGGGGCTGGTTGATAGGACACCTACGAACAGTGTCGGACCAGTCCATTTCATAAAAAGAAAAGGTTTTTAGAATATAAACCCCACAACCATAGTAGATCCGTTTATGAAATTGAAAACCGTGCAACATGTATTTTATAATATTAATGCATGAAACTTAATTTAGAATAAATGGATTTGATTCGAATTATCAAAACTGTTTTAGGGAGGCTTTTATGAAAATATGGTTTTAAATATGTTATATGACACTCACTGGACTTCCAAAGCTCACCAAACGTTTTCTATGTTTTCTAATAAAACCTCCCCAGGCACAGGTACCATAGCTGTGGATTACCCCGAGAAAATACCAGACAGCTGTAACGGTAGTGCTCATGTGATTATCTACTCTTATTTTTGTTTGATTTTAAAAGAAGTTGTATATATTTTATTATCTCTATGTGGTTTTGTAAATATCCTTTTGTGGTCAACTTAGATTTAAATTGTGTTTTTGGAGTAAATTGATGCATGACATATGATTTTATTGATAATGAGTTTATAATTTGAAATGTGAAATTGTGATTGTGGTTGTGTTGAAAAATGAGAGCCTGAGGCTCTGTAGTTTGGGGAAATTGATTTGTGATATTTTAGAAGTGTTAAATTTTATAATTTGTAGGGTGGCAAAGTCCGAAAAACAGATGGGATGTTGCCCAAATTTTTATAAAATGTTTTGCCAAAGGTTTGAAATAAAAATGAAAAAATTTCCCCGCATTTCCGCTGTTTTCGAAAAGGTTTCAGAAAGAATACAGCTTAACTCTGCGGGGATCCTTTAGTTGAGCGCAAGGGCTAGCTGGAGGTCACCGTAGGGTGCCAGCAGATCACCTAGGGAAGGAGATCTGTCATTAACTCTCATTGTTTCAGTTGCAATACCTGTTCTCTAAGTAACAACACAAACTAGACAAAGCAAACACATAAGAGGTGGTGGTGATGAATGAATGAGAGTGGTTAGTTTTTAAAGTGAAACCCTAGCCCTTATATATATAGTAACAGACCACCAATAAGGAAATATCAATATATAATTCAAAAAGATTTTTTTCCTTTCCAAACATCATTAAATTAGGAAATTCAAATTTTAAAGTAATTTAAAATTTAAACTCCTACCTAATTAGGAATTCGATCAACACTATCAATTTGAACATTCAACAATCGTGGAAATTTTGAATAACTCTCAAATTACAAAAATAGAAACTTAACCCTATACAATTTTGATTCCTTTTTCTGATTTCCCTAGAAAATAATAATATTTTCTCTTTTGAAAAACACATTCAGCTCTCTACTAACACTTAAGCGCATATTCAAAAATAATACAAAGTGTAATAATCAATCTATGCCTCACGTTAGTCTATCAAACAAATTCTCCTACTCTGTGTCACATGATGAATTAAATCAATTAAAAAACCACAGTTATTTCCTTTTTCTCATATCCCAAAATATACAATTTTTCAATTTGTGTCATAACTTTAGCTCTTAAGTTGTAACATGTCATTTGAATGTATGAACATCCGTTCTTTTGTTTTTTAAAATGACCTTCATAAGTTGCATTACTAGCTTTTCCAGTTGATTTTTCTTTTAAGCTTTTGCAACTATATATATATATATATATATATATCTATATATTATTATTTTTCAATAGAGGTTTCCCATAGTTAGATAGCTCTCACATTGTTACTGAAGTAGCCCACTTTCATGGTAGATTATCCTCTCCATATTTCATATATAGGGGCCCAAATTACTCATAACTAGCTTTCACACATCAGTGTATTGGCAACTCTGGGTCAAACATATGAGCTTTAGGAGTTATAAGGTGTATCCCACATTTTATGGAGAGATAAGGGTGATTATGCTCATTAAAAAATCTATTCAAGGAATATGGCTGGTGTCAAGGATTCCTAAGAGTAACAACTTCTCCTACATAAATGGTAGTTTATTTGATAGACAAAATATCAGTCATTTACTATGTTTGAATATTTTTTCCCTTTTGATTACTAGTTTTAAATGGTAGTTTATTTGATAGACCAAATATCAGTCATTTACTATGTTTGAATATTTTTTCCCTTTTGATTACTAGTTTTAAGGACCTAATTTAGGAGTATCAATTATTTCCTTCAAAGCTGTCATGTGTATGAGCTGTATATATATTCTTCATTCTCTTATTGTCATGTACTGTGGTATCTTTCAATAAAAAAATTACATTAAGAAATTCTTCTCCAATCCTATTTTTTCTCTTGGTATCAGAGCAGGAACGATCTTTTCTTCTTCACATCATGACTTCTCTATCCTTGAATGTTGGTAACTTTGTTACTCTAAAACTCACCCCATCCGACTATCCGTTGTGGAGAGAACAGGTATTAGGTTTGGCAGAAAGTCAAGACCTAGTTCACCATCTCAATAATGAAACTTCAATTCCACCCAAATTTGCCACTCAAAATCCAGATACCACAGACACAGGAAATATCTCATCAACACTAACAAAAGAATTTATTGCTTGGCAAAAGTCTGATCACCTTCTCAGAGGTTGGATCATCGGAACTCTCTCTGAAGAAGCGCTTGGACTTGTCATCGGGCTAGACACGGCAATTGCAGTCTGGGAAGCACTCAAAGAAGCATACGCACAAAACTCTCAAGAGCGAGAGTTCACACTTCGACAACAACTAACCTATCTGCGCAAAGATGAAAATAAAACTATTACAGATCATATACGAATATTCAAAAGCTTGTGCGATAACCTTGCTGCCATTGGCAAACCTATCCCTGATCAAGAAAAGGTGTTTTGTCTTCTCACAAGCCTTGGACCACAATATGAAACCTTCACCACAACAATGCTGAAACCTCCAAGACCAACCTACACAGAACTGATTTCACAATTACAAAATCTAGACCACCGTCGAAACTGGTTCTCAAATCAATCTGATGTTTCTCTCTCTCCTCTCACTCCACATTTAGCCTTCTATGGACAACAGCAGAAACAGATGCGAAACTTCATGCCTAGGAACCAAAATAGCCCCTTCACTTCTACAGGTCGTGGTTTTCAAGCACAACAGTCTCGTAGTCAAACACAAGGCTATTCAGGTAGTCCGAATACACAACAACGCAGACCACCACCGCTTGGAGAACAACGAATGACTACTGCAGAAAGAGATTTGTATCGTGATGCAATATGTCAATATTGTGCCAAACCAAGTCATGTTGCAAAAATCTGCTGGTGGTTACCGAAGAAAACAAAACAGAACAATGAACTCCCACAAGCTCTTGCAGCACTCACACTAGACAATTCGATTATTGACACATAATGGACTTCAGATACCGGAGGTTCAAATCATATGACTGGACAACAAGGTATGTTAAAAAAATGTTCATAAATATAGTGGAACTGATTCCATCATCATTGGAGATGGATCTTCTTTACCAATAACAGGTATTGGAAATTCTTCTATTAACCAAAAGGGCAATGTTTCACCTCTTGATGATGTTCTTTTAGTACCAAATCTAAAGAAAAATTTACTCTCTGTCAGTCAACTCACCTCTCAATTTCCTGTTAATTGTGAATTTTCTAATGTTAATTTTTGTGTGAAGGCAGGGAATACAGGTCATCCTCTCATAACAGGGAAACGGAAGGGTAATTTATATGTCTTGTCCAATGAACCAGAAGCATATTTTTCTTATCGATTCAAATCTACCACAACAGACATCTGGCATCAACGTTTAGGCCATCCGCAATTTTCTGTAATTCAGTTGTTAAAGAATAAAGGGTTAATTGAAGTTGTAGGCTCTTCAAAGGCAGATCACTTATGTGATAGTTGTCAATTAGGGAAATTAAGTAAACTTCCATTTAGTTCTTCTGAACACTCCAGTTCTAATGTTTTTGATAAGATACATTGTGACTTATGGGGCCCTACTCCAGTTATATCTATTGGCAAGTTTCGATTCTATGCATGTTTGGTAGATGATTTCTCAAAGTATACTTGGATCATTCCTCTGAAAAACAAATCTGATTTTTTTGCTGCTTATTTAGCATTTGAAAAATATGTTGAGCGCCAATTCAATAAGAAAATAAAAATATTTCACTCTGATGGTGGGGGAGAATTTGTTAATTCTCGATTATCATCTCATTTTCTTGCCATAGGGGTTGTTCATCAAATCTCGTGTCCCTATACACCAGAACAAACAGGTATGGTTGAGCGACGACACCGTATTATACATGAACTAGGTATGACAATGTTATTTCATAGTCATGCCCCTCTATATCTATGGTTAGAAGCTTTTTCCACTGTTGTTTTTTTGCTTAATCGCTTACCTTCATCCTCTCTTAACTTTGAAACTCCATACTTCATGTTGCATGGGACTCATGTTGATTATACTTCTCTTCGAGTGTTTGGCTCCAAATGTTTTCCATATACATGGGATACTAAATATACTAAGTTTGATCCTAAATCTGCTTTGTGTATTTTTGTCGGTTACAGTGAGAAACATAAAGGATATAAGTGCTTTCACTCTCCTAGTCGCAAGTTTATTATTTCTCGACATGTCGTCTTTGATGAAACTGTTTTCCTATTTAAATCATCCAAGTCGTCTATTTCAGCCTCTCATGTGCATAATCTTTTTTATTCTTGGCTGTCTGCTTGTGTTTGTTCTGAATCAGGTACCCCTCTACAGGAATCTACCTCGCTATCTCACTCCCATATTCCACTACCAATTGCTGTGACAACTCTTTCGCCAAGTGATCCTACGCTACCATCAGATTCTCTTTTAGTTGAACCTCCTTTAACCAGCAACTCACTCACTACTTCGTCTGAACCTCATGACCTTTTACCACTTGGTGACACAATGACAACATCTGTTGTCTCTACAACATCTGAACCTATTTCCGCAGCTGCTGTCTCTGAATCAAAATCAAGCCTTGCATCTGTCCATCACCCTATGACTACCCAGTCGCAACAAGGAATTATCAAGCCCAATCCTAAATATGCCTTAACTGTTGCCATGTCTAGTACTATACCTCGCGAACCCAAGACAATTAAAACAGCTCTCTCTCACCCAGGTTGGAAAACTACAATGCTTGACGAACTTGCTGCTCTTCATCACAATGAGACCTGGCGACTAGTTCCACGCACTTCCAACATGCATGTGATTGGCTCAAATGGGTTTTTAAGACCAAACTTAGACCTGATGGTACCTTGGACCGTCTCAAAGCTCGCTTAGTTGTAAAAGGTTACCATCAAATCAATGGACTTGATTATACAGAGACTTTTTCTCCTGTCATCCGTCCAGGTACAATTCGTCTAATTTTAACTATTGCTCTTGTAAAGCATTGGCCAATTCGACAATTGGACGTCAAAAATGCGTTCTTACATGGTTATATTGTTGAAGATATTTACATGGAACAAACCCCAAGTATGATTGATCCTCAATTTCCAACACATGTTTGTAAGCTTCAACGTGCTTTATATGGGCTTAAACAGGCACCCCGTGCTTGGTTTGATAGACTCAGTGATTTTCTTATCTCTTGTGGTTTCTTTTGTAGTCTTGCTGATCCCTCTCTTTTTGTTTGTCACTCCAATCAGGGTGTTCTTGTTTTACTTGTATACGTTGATGATATGCTCCTTACAGGATCTTCTACTGCGCTTGTCAATTCTTTTGTTCAAACCTTAAGCCATGAATTCTCCATGAAGGACCTTGGACTTGTTCATCATTTTCTTGGAATTGAAATCTCTCATACATCTGAAGGACTGCATCTTTCTCAATCCCACTATGCTCTTACTATTCTTGAGCGATCCAAAATGCTAGATTGCAAACCTATGTCTACTCCGTTGGATGTCAAGCTCAGACCTCCTGAACATACAACTCCTCTTGCAGATCCTAGTTTTTATCGTGGGATTGTTGGCGCTCTCCAATACCTCACACTCACACGTCCAGATCTATCCTACAGTGTCAACTATGTTTCACAATTCATGCATGCCCCCACGGTTGCTCACTTGAAATTAGTTCATCGCATTCTTCGGTACCTCAAAGGCACGATCTCTACTGGTCTTCATCTTACCTCCGATACTACACTTACATTGTCTGCCTTTTCTGATGCTGACTGGGCGGGTTGTCCTACAATAAGGCACTCAACTACTGGCTACTGCACATTTCTCGGTTCCAATATCATTTCATGGTGCACTAAGAAGCAACACACTATTTCTCGCTCAAGTACTGAAGTAGAATACCGTGCAATGGCTAATACTGCTGCTGAACTTACCTGGCTAACTTATATTCTCAACGACCTTCGCATTCCACTTCCATCTTCGCCAACTCTTTACTGTGATAATATCAGTGCTCTATACATGACCATAAATCCAGTTTTCCATGCTCGAAGTAAACATATCGAATTGGACTATCATTTTGTACGTGAACACGTTGCTCTTGGGCTCCTAGTCACTCAACATATTCCTTCGACTAACCAGGTTGCTGATCTCTTTACAAAATCTGTACCAAAAACTACATTAGCTTCCTTTCGCACCAAACTGTGCCTTCAGCCCCGACTCAGTTTGCGGGAGGGTATTGGCAACTCTGGGTCAAACATATGAGCTTTAGGAGTTATAAGGTGTATCCCACATTTTATGGAGAGATAAGGGTGATTATGCTCATTAAAAAATCTATTCAAGGAATATGGCTGGTGTCAAAGATTCCTAAGAGTAACAACTTCTCCTACATAAATGGTAGTTTATTTGATAGACAAAATATCAGTCATTTACTATGTTTGAATATTTTTTCCCTTTTGATTACTAGTTTTAAATGGTAGTTTATTTGATAGACCAAATATCAGTCATTTACTATGTTTGAATATTTTTTCCCTTTTGATTACTAGTTTTAAGGACCTAATTTAGGAGTATCAATTATTTCCTTCAAAGCTGTCATGTGTATGAGCTGTATATATATTCTTCATTCTCTTATTGTCAGGTACTGTGGTATCATTCAATAAAAAAATTACATTAAGAAATTCTTCTCCAATCCTATTTTTTCTCTCAGTGGAGGTAGCTCTTTCTTAACATGGGATCTAAAGAGCAACTGAAACTTTTCACACAAAGGATTATTCAAAGTTTTCACAATGAAGGTTCAATTAACAAAGTTCATCTAGGCTCAGCTCTAAAGAAAACTTGTAAAATAGACATCAACTAATACATCTTTCAACCAAACAACAAGCATTATATAAGAAAATGAAATCAACTATATGAGTTCACTTTCAATTTTCTCTTGGAGAAAATATACTAAATTTTAAAGAGAAATCAAGCAAGAAACTCATATCTGTCACAAAAACAAATCAAATTGAGCAAATCCCTAAGGACTTCCTTAATGAATCAAATCTACAAGCATCCAGCGGTTTTGTAAAAATATCTGCAAGTTGCATGTCAGTTTCAACATATTCTGAAACTATTTGTTTTTGCTCAACCAAATCCCTTATAAAGTAGTGTCTTATGTCTATATGTTTTGTCCTAGAATGTTAAACATGGTTCTTTGATATATTTATGGCACTTGTATTCTCACAAAACACAATCAAAGTTTTAGACTCAATACCATAGTCCTCTAACTTTTGTTTTATCTATATCAGTTGAGTACAATAGCTACCCGTAACAATATACTCAGCTTCTACAATAGACAAAGAAATAGAATTTTGTTTCTTACTATGCCATGCCACCAGATCGTTTCCAAGATAGAAAAATCCACCATGATGCTCTTCCTGTCATATGCATTTCCATCATAGTTAGCATCAAGAAAACCTATAAGATTTACATTGGAGTCATTAGTATACCATAAGCAAAAATCAGTTGTTTCATTCACATAATTCAGTATCCTCTTCACAACTACAACATGTGACTACTTTGGGTTAGCCTGGTATCTTGTACACACACCAACACTATAACTAATATCAAGTCTGCTTGCTATCAAGTACAGCAAACCTCCAATCATGCTCCTAAAAAGTGTTGGATCAATATCAACTCCATTTTCATCCTTGAACAACTTCATAGTTATTCCCATTAGAGTTCTAGTAGACTTGGTTTTTTCCAGTCTAAATTTCTTCACCAAGTCTTTAGCATACTTGCTTTGGGAGATGAAAATCCCATTGTCAAGTTGCTTCACCTGCAACCTAAGAAAAAGTTTAACTTTCACACCATGCTCAACTCAAATTCTTACTGCATCTACTTAACAAATTCCTACATTTAGATTGAGAAGTAGATCCAAATACAATGTCATCAACATAAATTTGTGCAATGATAAGATTAGAGTCAAAGTGTTTAATGAACAAAGTTCTATCAACACTACCTCTCTTACATCCTTTCTCAATAAAAAAGTTTGTTAACCTTTCATACCAAGCTCTAGGAGCTTGTTTCAAACCATAAATACCTTTTCCAATTTGAAAACATAATTAGGAAAGTGAGGATCTTCAAAACCCTTAGGTTGCTCAACAAAAACTTTCTCATGTAGAATTCCATTCAAAAATGTTGTTTTAACATCCATTTGGAAAAATTTGAAACCAATAACATATGCAACAGCAAGCAACTATCATATTAATTCTAACATAGCCATAGGAACAAATGTTTCATCAAAATCAATCCCCTTAACCTGAGTATACCCCTGAGGAACCAGCCTAGCTTTATTTCTCACAATATTACCAAACTCATCAGTTTTACCTTAAAAATCCATTTGTCACCAATGACATCAACATGTTGAGGTCTAAGCTCAAAAGTCCATGTAATACACCCTCCCAATCTTAGTATTGTAGAAGAAATGTAAAGTATAAGTATTGTAAATACATTGTACAAGTATGCCCTCATTTATTGGAATAAAGAAACCGATTTAATTTTCGGATATGTAAATCGCATTCTAGTGGAAATTTCTGAATGGACCGAAAATATATGCGAATCTGAACAACGATATGATGATTTATTAAAGTATATGATGAGAATTAGTGATAAAGAAATTTTTATCAAAGAGTATGATTAAGTGAATTAACTAGAGATTATATAAGATCACATGTGAAAATGAGTTCACGGAATTGATTTCGGATTCAAAAAATGGCATGATGGTTGATTAAAGTGTATGATACAAATAGGGTTGATAAAATTTTAAAGAAATGACATTAGTAACTCAATGGGTTGGAGATACATGTAAGAAAATTTTTGGATACACAAAAAGTATGAAAATACGTTGAAATAGAGGGCAAAATTATTAAAATAAACTAATGGCATGCATTGTAATTATATGTCAAACTTGAGGGGGGCAATTAGTTAACTAAAATGAGAGTATAGAAAGTGGAGAACCTCCTAGAAACATGCAGAAAACACCAGCAGAAACCAAAAACCAAATTCGATAGAAGCAGAAACAAAACAGAGCAGTTTTCAGTCAGCAGGGGAAGAGGCAGACCAACAGCTGTTCTCCAGCCTTTTCAAGCCATTTTTCAGTAGATTTCAAGCCCCCAAAGGGTTGTAAACAAGTCTAGGGAGGTTATCCAACAAGAATCAAATGATTTGGAGTGGTAAGGATTGAGTTTTTATGACTTGTATGTGTGAAAAACTGACTATGTGCTGTCATGTGAGTTTTGGATGATTCTAATGAGATCTTTATGCATGGATTTAGAGTTTTGAAGCTTCAATCTTGTGGGAAGCAAGGCTAGAGGTTGGAGACAAATTGGTAAGCAAACTAATAGAGATGAAGTTTTGATTTAAACATGAATTGAGGTTGATTGTGATGTTGATTGTTTTGCCATGAAATTGAAAGTGGTTTTGGTGTAAATTTAAGTGTGAAACTTGAAGAAGTGTGGATGTGAATCTATGTATAACTTATGACCAAGCTTAGGATTTGGTGATTCAATTTGAATTTGATGTGTTTGAGTAGTTTTTATGCATGAAAAGGTGATGAAAAAATCATAGGATGATGTTGGAATGAAGAAACCAAAATGAGATGTGTATGGTGTAGTGTTCGGCCAAGACTTGGTGCTTATGTTAGGCCATTGTTTTTGAATGTTTGATATGTTTTTGGATGGTTAAATAAGCTAGGTTAATGATGGAATTGAAATGGATTGAAAATGTAATGCATTGAATGGCAAAGAGTAGGTTTCGACCAACTTCACATGTAAGGTTCTGCAAGTGTGTTAAAAAATGAATAATGTGAATTTTAACTCCATTTGAACTAGTTTTATGCTTGAATATCGTGAATCAAAATTAAGGAAAGTATGGTGAATAAATGAGAGTGTTTAGAATGTAAAAGAAAAAGGATAAATTGAGGTTATTTGATAATTTTGACTATTCATTTATTAAAGAGACTGATCCAAGAGCTAAGACTTAATCTTGTGGGGAAACCTGTTGAGCAGGTACAATAGTGTGTTCTAGCCGTTTGCACAACACAAGTGACCATTTCCTTTCATTCTTCCTTCCCTAGCCGGCTTTTCACTACAACAAAACTGCACTTAAAGTATACCGGAATCCATACCAGGCATGTAAAACCGGTCTGGATAATAATATTTTATTTAAAAAAAATTGAATTGGATATCTACAGGGCGGGTAGAACCGGTAACGGATAATCATTTTACATAGCGGGCATTCAGTGCCCGTATGGATAACAATATTTTATTTTAAAAAAATTTTGAAATTGGATTATCCTTACCGGGCGGGCGGGCCCGGTAAGGATAATCCATTTTCCATATCGGGCGGGTTTACGCCCGGTATGGAAGTAAAGTTATCATTACGGGCGGGTTTCGCCCGGTAATGATAACTTCAGTACCCATACCGGTCGGGTACCCGACCGGTATGGATAATAGTTTTAAATTTATATATTTTTTTCTTTTTTAACCATACCGGCGGGGTACCCGCCCGGTATGGATGTACTATTATCCTTACCGGGCGAAACCCCGCCCGGTAAGGATAATTCAAATTCTTTACCGGGCGGGTCGCGCCCGTAAGGAACATGGATTATCCTTACCGGGCGGGTTACCCGCCCAATAAGGATATAAGAATTTTTGCCCCTTTTTTTTATTTCCCCCCTCCCATTTTCATTTTCTTCTCTCTCTCTCTCTCTTCTCTCACATCTCCTCTCTCCCAACCGTAAGCTACCGCCGACAGATCTCGCCCATCGCCGAACGGTCACGGCTCGGGAGCTCGCCGTTCGCTGATCTAGTGCCGGTTAGTCTTCCCTCTCCTCCATTCTTCTTCTCTTCTTCTTCTTCCTCTTTTCTTCTCTTCTTCTTCCTTCCTTTCTTTTTCTTCTTCTTCTGGCCACGGGACCGACCGGAACAAGTTCGATCGTGCGACGACCGATCGGACTGGTTCCGACCGCCAGCACGGTGTCCCCATTTCTTCTTCTTCGATCTTCTTCTCCTTCTCCTTTTCTTCTCCATCTTCCGCAGCTGCAAGCTCTAGTCCGTTTCTTCCCCGCAATCATGGTCGTCGGGTACACACATCCTTCCTTGCCCTTTTTCTTCTTCTCATCTCTTACTTGGTCATGTTTGAAGTGGTAATGGCTATATTCCTGTTTTGGTTTTGTGTAGAAAGAACAAGAGGATTTCCAAGGGCAAGAAAGGAGGAAAAAAGAAGGTGTGAGTGCTTCTTCACATCTTTATCTCTCTTAAAAATTGAATTTTCATATGTTTTTTGGTTAGATCTGTTGAAAAAGCAGTCTTTGATTGTTTAAGTGGTTGTGTTGTGTGATAATGCTGATCCATTGCCAAGAAGGACTGGTATGACATCAAGGCCCCTTCAGTTTTCAACAACCGCAATGTTGGCAAGACTCTTGTTACTCGTACTCAGGGTACCAAGGTATTATTTTTCTTTATTGTTTGTTGATTGGATTTGATCTATGTTGTTTTCTTATATGTTTTGTATATCTGCTAGTATTCGAACCTATCTATTTATAGTGCTGATCATGTGTGTTGTTGATAGTTTGTTGTTTGTAGCTTTTTCATTTTGGAATAATGTATTGATGAGTACTATTGTGTTGTTTTTTATATCTGTTTGGCGTATATTTATTGTATATCTGACAGAATTTGTTATTTATTATCAGATTGCTTCGGAAGGACTCAAGCACAGAGTGTTTGAGGTATCACTTGGTGATCTTCAGGGTGATGAGGAGCATGCCTACAGGAAGATCAGATTGCGAGCAGAGGATGTTCAGGGAAAGAATGTTTTGACTAACTTCTGGGTATAGTTGATGTTGGATGTTTAGTTAGCTCATGTGATTGTTTTATTTCCAACTTTTGCTTATGATGTTATGCTGATTATTGATGCAGGGGATGGACTTCACAACAGATTTTAAAATTATAATTAAAATCTTTTCCATACCGGGCAGGTGCTCGATATGGATATTATGGGGTAAATTGATTATCCATACCGGGCATGTGCCCAGTATGGATAATATTTATCCATGCCGGGCACCCGCCCGGCATGGATAAATGATTTTAATGCCGGGTGGCTGCCCGACATGGATAAATATTATCCATACCAGGCACATGCCCAGTATGGATAGAGCCAGTATTAATACCGGCGGCATCCATACCGGACGGGTTGCCCGGTATTGATACACATCCATACCGGGTAATGCCCGGTATGGATGAGCTGTTTTCTTGTAGTGTTTATTCTCATCTCCTATTTCATTCTAGCTGTTAGGCACACCAATTTTACCGTTTGAAGGGCATTCTTGCTTCATTCTCCTTTAACTCTCCTCTCCTCTTTTGTTATTGCTTTCAATCTCCTTTCTTCTTTGTACACCAAAAAGTGCAAATAATTGGAAGGTTGTAAAATGTGTAACTAATTACTTATATATTATTAGATTTCCCGTTGTTGTGCAAAATTTTAAATACTAGGCAAATACACGAGTCTATTGTAAAATAGATTATGTAAGTACGAAGTCAATCCACAGATATTGATAAAATATTAATCTAATTCCAAATTAAATTTAATTATAATCTAGTTAACAAAATTCAAAAATTAACTAAAACTACGAAAATAAAGTAAAATTAAAAATTAATGGAACAAATTAATTTGCAAAACTTAAGCAATGAAAAAAAAATCTAAGATTCAAAATCCACTATTACTTATAATATCTTACTATTCAAAATATTATTCTTAAAAATTAAAAAAACAACCCAAAAATCATTCTGTTGTTTTCGCAAGATTTATTAGTTAAGCTTTAAAAATAAATCTTTTGTAAATTCTTACTTCAAGACTTAAAATCCATAAGATCTAAGTATTACATGAATCCAAGTTTAAAAAACATATTATCAAAAATTTTATATTTAAACTTTTTCAATCCAAAGTCAAATTAATAAAATAATTTTGTAACTACCTGAAATACCTTATATTGAAGGTAAAACAATTTTACTTTATCAATTGGTGAAAATAAGAATTATTAAACATTAGAAATTAAATTGAAAATAATACTTGAATAGCAAAATCATTGCATAGTCAATGAGGTTTCATCCTACATCTCAGAAAATAAAATTAAACAGTTATGGTAATAATAAGAACGAAAAGTAAATTGAAACTTGACATGAAGTTGAAATTTTGGCTGCAATTTGGTTTGAATCCAAGCCCAAATCTGCTCCAATTTCAGCTCCCAAGCTACTGCTGCTGCTTCTTGTTTCTCCAAGCTGCCGCTGCATGTCCCTGTTTGTGTCCAAAGCTGCCGCCTCTGGTTTCTCTTTTGCTTCTCTCCAAGCTGCTGCCTTTGTGTGTTTTACTTCAAAAGCAGCCCAACATCAATATTCTTTTCTCAGCTCCAAATCTGCTGCCACTAGCTGTGTTTTGCTTTCTCTGCCAATTGCTCTCTATCTTTTTTTTTTCTTTGTCAAAGACTGCTGCTTTTTTATATTACCACAAAAAAATTTCTTCTTTCCCTCCAATCTTGTCTTTTTCTTTAGTTATTTGTTTCGTTGTCTCAACCAATTTTGTGATTGCTTGACATATGTTTTGGGCTTTTATCTTAGTTTCTAAGAAAATATACGAGATAAGGAACAAGAAAATTTAAGCAAGATTGCTTTTGAGTTGATAGGAATCTTTACCAAGTCTTGGGTAAAAAAAAGATGAAATAGAATCCTCAATTTTATCATTATTTTCCAATAACAGCTACTAAAAGCACTCAATATAATTGGATATGTAAAAAGAAAAAAGATAGAGGACCCTCAAAAGATCACCTTTCAATTTGGTTGGATTTGGTAAAATTTAAGTTTGATTTAATCTTGATCCTTCCTTCCAATGACTTGACTCATTAAAGACGTATTTAAAAAAAAAAAAAACTTCGCAAGATTGGAAATTTATCAAGCAAATAATTTTGAATTTTGGAAACAGATGGATATTAAAGTGATTCTTTTGATTCATTTCGCAACTATTTTCAAGATCCTTTCCTCTCACTTTTATTCTGTATTATATGACTAACTATTTACAGTGACATATTTTTTCAATTCAAGTAGATTTTTCTTGATTTTCTGTCATTTCCTTTGAAAACATCCATTATTTCACTTTCACATTTGATATTGATAGTGACCCTTATAATTTTTCCATGCATGGTGTTCACATCTTAGCATTTGTCATTCATATTCCATTAAGATAATGGTTTTAAGGGCAAGTTGCACAAACTCACCCGAAGTTTGATGAAATTGCATCTAAATGAGGGTGCTTGTGGCATTTGCATTAAGACTACCTCAGGTTCTAATAATTCAACACAAACCTCCTCTACTATTAGAGAGCCATTAATTAAGACAAACGGTCAAAGTCAATTTCAGTATAAGTATCAAAATATCCCTAAATAAATTAATATATTATTATTTTAATTTTAAAAAAGGGGAAAAATCATTTTAGTCCCTAACTTTTGGGAAATGATCAAATTTTTAACTATATTTTTTAAAATGACAAAATGAACCTTAACTTTTCATAAAAGTGTCAAATTAGTTCCTCTCATTGGTCAACTAACAGTCAAACCTAATAGAAAATGTTAAAAGACTAATTTAACCTTACACTCAATTAAAACAAAAATCATTTTAGTCCCTAACTTTTGGGAAATGATCAAATTTTTGACTATATTTTTTAAAATGACAAAATGAACCTTAACTTTTCAGAAAAGTGTTAAATTAGTCTCTTATCATTGGTCAACTAACAGTCAAACCTAACAGAAATGTTAAAAGACTAATTTAACCTTACACTCAATTAAAACAAATAAAAAGACCATTATACCCCTAAATTTGATCATTTCCAAAAAGCTAAGGGACTAAAATGATTTTTTTCCCTAAAAACAAAGTCACTATTTATCCACACCACTCTTAACAATACTCCACCCCGTTTCAAAGCCCACACCCCTACCCAGTTTTAGAGACCCACACCTATTCACAAACCACGACCACCGACCACCAACCCTCGACCATTATCGTTCACCGTCCGACGGTCAACCATTTACAACCGTCTGACCTGTTCAACTAACCTCACACCCTTTCGTTCACCCACTGTCAATCCGAACCCGTTCCGCAGTTGTCAACCCGCACCCCATGCACCCACTGTCAACCTATACCCCGGACACCATTCGGTCAACTTCTTGAGCGGACGGTGATTGTCTTCATCAACTCAGGTGAGTCCGTTAGGATTTTTAGATCATACATTTTGGTTTGTTGGGTTTTTTTTCTTTTAATTTTTTTGTGGGTTTTGCTAAGAAATTCTGATGCATTTTGAATGTACATCAAG
This sequence comes from Nephelium lappaceum, assembly GCA_021234005.1. Lineage (NCBI taxonomy): Eukaryota > Viridiplantae > Streptophyta > Magnoliopsida > Sapindales > Sapindaceae > Nephelium > Nephelium lappaceum. Next base: position 26,624,190 of record CM037998.1, read on the forward strand.
ACTCTCAGACCAACTTGAGCACGCACAAAAATTGTCCAAAGGTAAAAATGTAATTTTATGGAAATTATATAAAAGCGTATTAAGGTTATTTTGGTAATTATATATTACTGTAATATTTAACTTTAGTTAGGGGTATAATGGTCTTTTTATTTGTTTTAATTGAGTGTAAAGTTAAATTAGTCTTTTAACATTTTCTGTTAGGTTTGACTATTAGTTGACCAATGAGAGGGACTAATTTGACACTTTCTGAAAAGTTAAGGTTCATTTTGTCCTTTTAAAAAATATAGTTAAAAATTTGATCCTTTCCCAAAAGTTAAGGACTAAAATGATTTTTTTCCCTTGAGTGTAAGGTTAAATTAGTCTTTTAACATTTTCTGTTAGGTTTGACTGTTAGTTGATCCAATGAGAGGGATTAATTTGACACTTTTATAAAAAGTTAAGGTTCATTTTGTCCTTTTAAAAAACATAGTTAAAAATTTGATCATTTCCCAAAAGTTAGGGACTAAAATGATTTTTCCCCTTTAAAAAATAATTAAAAACCCCACCATCACCGTCCATCTCCTTCATCCTCAATTCCCCAATCCCAGGGTCTTCTTCATTAGTTCCATCATCTCTCCATTTCATCATGTTCCATCAACTTCATCATCTCATCTTTTTCATCATCTTCTTCATCCATCATCTCAAACAAAAATTTCCATGTTCATAAAAATTAAAAAAATAAAAAAATTTAGAGATAGCATCGTCTCTAACCAGTCTCCACTATCAGAGACCAGTCTCTAACGATAGAGACTCTTTGGTCTCCAAAAAAACCCATATCATTAAAACACCCATTTCAATTAACAAGCAAGCTTGATCATGCAATCCAAGAGAATCAAACAACAACGCTCATCCACACACAAACAGAACACAACATTTTTCTCTCATCTTTACACTAATCATTGCCGTGGATTGAGACATCATCAAAACTAGGAAATGAGAATTACATGTCAGAGATACCCATGATTGCTCAAAACCAATCTGCATCTGTTAATAACTGGAGAAAAAAAAAAATTACATAATCATGTCAAACAACAACCAGCAAAAACATATACATTTTATCCAAATTGAAGACCAACACAAGTGGGTATACATATAGTAGATCAAAATTGGGGTTGATTTAAAACCCAAAAAAAAAAGGAAAAAAAAAAAGGGATTGTTTATCAGGTTATATGCTAGGAATCCCAAAGAGAAAGAAAAATAAAAAAAGGAATGGGTAAAAAAAAAAGGGTCTCCAATGGAGACCAACCAATGG
>CM037998.1:26626480-26713006 GCA_021234005.1 Nephelium lappaceum
AAAAATCATTTTAGTCCTTAACTTTTTGGAAAGGATCAAATTTAGGGGTATAATGGTCTTTTTATTTGTTTTAATTGAGTGTAAGGTTAAATTAGTCTTTTAACATTTCCTGTTAGGTTTAACTGTTAGTTGACCAATATAAGAGACTAATTTAACACTTTTCTGAAAAGTTAAGGTTCATTTTGTCCTTTTAAAAAATATAGTCAAAAATTTGATCATTTCCCAAAAGTTAGGGACTAAAATGATTTTTGTTTTAATTGAGTGTAAGGTTAAATTAGTCTTTTAACATTTTCTATTAGGTTTGACTGTTAGTTGACCAATGAAAGGGACTAATTTGACACTTTTATGAAAAGTTAAGGTTCATTTTGTCATTTTAAAAAATATAGTTAAAAATTTGATCCTTTCCCAAAAGTTAGGGACTAAAATGATTTTTCCCCTTTTTTAAAATTAAAATAATAATATATTAATTTATTTAGGGATATTTTGATACTTATACTGAAATTGACTTTGACCGTTTGTCTTAATTAATGGCTCTCTAATAGTAGAGGAGGTTTGTGTTGAATTATTAGAACATGAGGTAGTCTTAATGCAAATGCCACAAGCACCCTCATTTAGATGCAATTTCATCAAACTTCGGGTGAGTTTGTGCAACTTGCCCTTAAAACCATTATCTTAATGGAATATGAATGACAAATGCTAAGATGTGAACACCATGCATGGAAAAATTATAAGGGTCACTATCAATATCAAATGTGAAAGTGAAATAATGGATGTTTTCAAAGGAAATGACAGAAAATCAAGAAAAATCTATTGAATTGAAAAAATATGTCACTGTAAATAGTTAGTCATATAATACAGAATAAAAGTGAGAGAAAAGGATCTTGAAAATAGTTGCGAAATGAATCAAAAGAATCACTTTAATATCCATCTGTTTCCAAAATTCAAAATTATTTGCTTGATAAATTTCCAATCTTGCGAAGTTTTTTTTTTTTTTAAATACGTCTTTAATGAGTCAAGTCATTGGAAGGAAGGATCAAGATTAAATCAAACTTAAATTTTACCAAATCCAACCAAATTGAAAGGTGATCTTTTGAGGGTCCTCTATCTTTTTTCTTTTTACATATCCAATTATATTGAGTGCTTTTAGTAGCTGTTATTGGAAAATAATGATAAAATTGAGGATTCTATTTCATCTTTTTTTTACCCAAGACTTGGTAAAGATTCCTATCAACTCAAAAGCAATCTTGCTTAAATTTTCTTGTTCCTTATCTCGTATATTTTCTTAGAAACTAAGATAAAAGCCCAAAACATATGTCAAGCAATCACAAAATTGGTTGAGACAACGAAACAAATAACTAAAGAAAAAGACAAGATTGGAGGGAAAGAAGAAATTTTTTTGTGGTAATATAAAAAAGCAGCAGTCTTTGACAAAGAAAAAAAAAAGATAGAGAGCAATTGGCAGAGAAAGCAAAACACAGCTAGTGGCAGCAGATTTGGAGCTGAGAAAAGAATATTGATGTTGGGCTGCTTTTGAAGTAAAACACACAAAGGCAGCAGCTTGGAGAGAAGCAAAAGAGAAACCAGAGGCGGCAGCTTTGGACACAAACAGGGACATGCAGCGGCAGCTTGGAGAAACAAGAAGCAGCAGCAGTAGCTTGGGAGCTGAAATTGGAGCAGATTTGGGCTTGGATTCAAACCAAAATTGCAGCCAAAATTTCAACTTCATGTCAAGTTTCAATTTACTTTTCGTTCTTATTATTACCATAACTGTTTAATTTTATTTTTGAGATGTAGGATGAAACCTCATTGACTATGCAATGATTTTGCTATTCAAGTATTATTTTCAATTTAATTTCTAATGTTTAAATAATTCTTATTTTCACCAATTGATAAAGTAAAATTGTTTTACCTTCAATATAAGGTATTTCAGGTAGTTACAAAATTATTTTATTAATTTGACTTTGGATTGAAAAAGTTTAAATATAAAATTTTTGATAATATGTTTTTTAAACTTGGATTCATTTAATACTTAGATCTTATGGATTTTAAGTCTTGAAGTAAGAATTTACAAAAGATTTATTTTTAAAGCTTAACTAATAAATCTTGCGAAAACAACAGAATGATTTTTGGGTTGTTTTTTTAATTTTTAAGAATAATATTTTGAATAGTAAGATATTATAAGTAATAGTGGATTTTGAATCTCAGATTTTTTTTTCATTGCTTAAGTTTTGCAAATTAATTTGTTCCATTAATTTTTAATTTTACTTTATTTTCGTAGTTTTAGTTAATTTTTGAATTTTGTTAACTAGATTATAATTAAATTTAATTTGGAATTAGATTAATATTTTATCAATATCTGTGGATTGACTTCGTACTTACATAATCTATTTTACAATAGACTCGTGTATTTGCTAGTATTTAAAATTTTGCACAACAACGGGAAATCTAATAATATATAAGTAATTAGTTACACATTTTACAACCTTCCAATTATTTGCACTTTTTGGTGTACAAAGAAGAAAGGAGATTGAAAGCAATAACAAAAGAGGAGAGGAGAGTTAAAAGGAGAATGAAACAAGAATGCCCTTCAAACGGTAAAATTGGTGTGCCTAACAGCTAGAATGAAATAGGAGATGAGAATAAACACTACAAGAAAACAGCTCATCCATACCGGGCATTACCCGGTATGGATGTGTATCAATACCGGGCAACCCGTCCGGTATGGATGCCGCCGGTATTAATACTGGCTCTATCCATACTGGGCATGTGCCTGGTATGGATAATATTTATCCATGTCGGGCAGCCACCCGGCATTAAAATCATTTATCCATGCCGGGCGGGTGCCCGGCATGGATAAATATTATCCATACTGGGCACATGCCCGGTATGGATAATCAATTTACCCCATAATATCCATATCGAGCACCTGCCCGGTATGGAAAAGATTTTAATTATAATTTTAAAATCTGTTGTGAAGTCCATCCCCTGCATCAATAATCAGCATAACATCATAAGCAAAAGTTGGAAAATAAACAATCACATGAGCTAACTAAACATCCAACATCAACTATACCCAGAAGTTAGTCAAAACATTCTTTCCCTGAACATCCTCTGCTCGCAATCTGATCTTCCTGTAGGCATGCTCCTCATCACCCTGAAGATCACCAAGTGATACCTCAAACACTCTGTGCTTGAGTCCTTCCGAAGCAATCTGATAATAAATAACAAATTCTGTCAGATATACAAATAAATATACGCAAACAGATATAAAAACAACACAATAGTACTCATCAATACATTATTTCCAAAATGAAAAAGCTACAAACAACAAACTATCAACAACACACATGATCAGCACTATAAATAGATAGGTTCGAATACTAGCAGATATACAAAACATATAAGAAAACAACATAGATCAAATCCAATCAAACAAACAATAAAGAAAAAATAATACCTTGGTACCCTGAGTACGAGTAACAAGAGTCTTGCCAACATTGCGGTTGTTGAAAACTGAAGGGGCCTTGATGTCATACCAGTCCTTCTTGGCAAATGGATCAGCATTATCACACAACACAACCACTTAAACAATCAAAGACTGCTTTTTCAACAGATCTAACCAAAAACATATGAAAATTCAATTTTTAAGAGAGATAAAGATGTGAAGAAGCACTCACACCTTCTTTTTTCCTCCTTTCTTGCCCTTGGAAATCCTCTTGTTCTTTCTACACAAAACCAAAACAAGAATTAGCCATTACCAACTTCAAACATGACCAAGTAAGAGATGAGAAGAAGAAAAAGGGCAAGGAAGGATGTGTGTACCCGACGACCATGATTGCGAGGGAAGAAACGGACTAGAGCTTGCAGCTGCGGAAGATGGAGAAGAAAAGGAGAAGGAGAAGAAGATCGAAGAAGAAGAAATGGGGACCACCGTGCTGGCGGTCGGAACCAGTCCGATCGGTCGTCGCACGATCGAACTTGTTCCGGTCGGTCCCGTGGCCAGAAGAAGAAGAAAAAGAAAGGAAGAAGAAGAAGAGAAGAAAAGAGGAAGAAGAAGAAGAGAAGAAGAAATGGAGGAGAGGGAAGACTCACCGGCACTAGATCAGCGAACGGCGAGCTCCCGAGCCGTGACCGGTCGGCGATGGGCGAGATCTGTCGGCGGTAGCTACGGTTGGGAGAGAGGAGATGTGAGAGAAAGAGAGAGAGAGAGAGAAGAAAATGAAAATGGGAGGGGGGAAATAAAAAAAAAGGGCAAAATTTTATATCCTTATTGGGCGGGTAACCCGCCCGGTAAGGATAATCCATGTTCCTTACCGGGCGCGACCCGCCCGGTAAAGAATTTGAATTATCCTTACCGGGCGGGTTTCGCCCGGTAAGGATAATAGTACATCCATACCGGGCGGGTTACCCGCCCGGTATGGTTAAAAAAGAAAAAAATATTATAAATTTAAAACTATTATCCATACCGGTCGGGTACCCGACCGGTATGGGTAATGAAGTTATCATTACCGGGCGAAACCCGCCCGGTAATGATAACTTTACTTCCATACCGGGCGTAACCCGCCCGATATGGAAAATGGATTATCCTTACCGGGCCCGACCCGCCCGGTAAGGATAATCCAATTTCAAAATTTTTTTAAAATAAAATATTGTTATCCATACCGGGCACTGAATGCCCGCTATGGAAAATTGATTATCCTTACCGGGTTCTACCCGCCCGGTAAGGATAATCCAATTTCAATTTTTTTTTAAATAAAATATTATTATCCATACCGGGTTTTTAATGCCTGGTATTGATATTCCGGTATACTTAGGCAGTTTTGTTGTAGTGAAAAGCCGGCTAGGGAAGGAAGAATGAAAGGAAATGGTCACTTGTCTTGTGCAACGGCTAGAACACACTATTTTACCTGCTCAACAGGTTTCCCCACAAGATTAAGTCTTAGCTCTTGGATCAGTCTCTTTAATAAATGAATAGTCAAAATTATCAAATAACCTCAATTTATCCTTTTTCTTTTACATTCTAAACACTCTATTTATTCACCATACTTTCCTTAATTTTGATTCACGATATTCAAGCATAAAAACTAGTTCAAATGGAGTTAAAATTCACTTTATTCATTTTTTAACACACTTGCAGAACTTTACATGTGAAGTTGGTCGAAACCTACTCTTTGCCATTCAATGCATTACATTTTCAATCCATTTCAATTCCATCATTAACCTAGCTTATTTAACCATCCAAAAACATATCAAACCATTCAAAAACAATGGCCTAACATAAGCACCAAGTCTTGGCCGAACATCACACCATACACATCTCATTTTGGTTTCTTCATTCCAACATCATCCTATGATTTTTTCATCACCTTTTCATGCATAAAAACTACTCAAACACATCAAATTCAAATTGAATCACCAAATCCTAAGCTTGGTCATAAGTTATACATAGATTCACATCCACACTTCTTCAAGTTTCACACTTAAATTTACACCAAAACCGCTTTCAATTTCATGGCAAAACAATCAACATCACAATCAACCTCAATGCATGTTTAAATCAAAACTTCATCTCTATTAGTTTGCTTACCAATTTGTCTCCAACCTCTAGCCTTGCTTCCCACAAGATTGAAGCTTCAAAACTCTAAATCCATGCATAAAGATCTCATTAGAATCATCCAAAACTCACATGACAGCACATAGTCAGTTTTTCACACATACAAGTCATAAAAACTCAATCCTTACCACTCCAAATCATTTGATTCTTGTTGGATAACCTCCCTAGACTTGTTTACAACCCTTTGGGGGCTTGAAATCTACTGAAAAATGGCTTGAAAAGGCTGGAGAACAGCTGTTGGTCTGCCTCTTCCCCTGCTGACTGAAAACTGCTCTGTTTTGTTTCTGCTTCTATCGAATTTGGTTTTTGGTTTCTGCTGGTGTTTTCTGCATGTTTCTAGGAGGTTCTCCACTTTCTATACTCTCATTTTAGTTAACTAATTGCCCCCTCAAGTTTGACATATAATTACAATGCATGCCATTAGTTTATTTTAATAATTTTGCCCTCTATTTCAACGTATTTTCATACTTTTTGTGTATCCAAAAATTTTCTTACATGTATCTCCAACCCATTGAGTTACTAATGTCATTTCTTTAAAATTTTATCAACCCTATTTGTATCATACACTTTAATCAACCATCATGCCATTTTTTGAATCCGAAATCAATTCCGTGAACTCATTTTCACATGTGACCTTATATAATCTCTAGTTAATTCACTTAATCATACTCTTTGATAAAAATTTCTTTATCACTAATTCTCATCATATAATTTAACAAATCATCATATCGTTGTTCAGATTCGCATATATTTTCGGTCCATTCAGAAATTTCCACTAGAATGCGATTTACATATCCGAAAATTAAATCGGTTTCTTTATTCCAATAAATGAGGGCATACTTGTACAATGTATTTACAATACTTATACTTTACATTTCTTCTACAATACTAAGATTGGGAGGGTGTATTACATGGACTTTTGAGCTTAGACCTCAACATGTTGATGTCATTGGTGACAAATGGATTTTTAAGGTAAAACTGATGAGTTTGGTAATATTGTGAGAAATAAAGCTAGGCTAGTTCCTCAGGGGTATACTCAGGTTAAGGGGATTGATTTTGATGAAACATTAATTTGTTCCTATGGCTATGTTAGAATCAATAAGATTGTTGCCTGCTGTTGCATATGTTATTGGTTTCAAATTTTTCCAAATGGATGTTAAAACAACATTTTTGAATGGAATTCTACATGAGAAAGTTTTTGTTGAGCAACCTAAGGGTTTTGAAGATCCTCACTTTCCTAATTATGTTTTCAAATTGGAAAAGGTATTTTATGGTTTGAAACAAGCTCCTAGAGCTTGGTATGAAAGGTTAACAAACTTTTTTTATTGAGAAAGGATGTAAGAGAGGTAGTGTTGATAGAACTTTGTTCATTATACACTTTGACTCTAATCTTATCATTGCACAAATTTATGTTGATGACATTGTATTTGGATCTACTTCTCAATCTAAAGTGTAGGAATTTGTTAAGTAGATGCAGCAAGAATTTGAGTTGAGCATGGTGTGAAAGTTAAACTTTTTCTTAGGTTTGCAGGTGAAGCAACTTGACAATGGGATTTTTATCTCCCAAAGCAAGTATGCTAAAGACTTGGTGAAGAAATTTAGACTGGAAAAAACCAAGTCTGCTAGAACTCTAATGGGAATAACTATGAAGTTGTTCAAGGATGAAAATGGAGTTGATATTGATCCAACACTTTTTAGGAGCATGATTGGAGGTTTGTTGTACTTGATAGCAAGCAGACTTGATATTAGTTATAGTGTTGGTGTGTGTACAAGATACCAGGCTAACCCAAAGTAGTCACATGTTGTAGTTGTGAAGAGGATACTGAACTATGTGAATGAAACAACTGATTTTGGCTTATGGTATACTAATGACTCCAATGTAAATCTTATAGGTTTTCTTGATGCTAACTATGATGGAAATGCAGATGACAGGAAGAGCATCATGGTGGATTTTTCTATCTTGGAAACAATCTGGTGGCATGGCATAGTAAGAAACAAAATTCTATTTCTTTGTCTATTGTAGAAGTTGAGTATATTGTTACGGGTAGCTATTGTACTCAACTGATATAGATAAAACAAAAGTTAGAGGACTATGGTATTGAGTCTAAAACTTTGATTGTGTTTTGTGAGAATACAAGTGCCATAAATATATCAAAGAACCATGTTTAACATTCTAGGACAAAACATATAGACATAAGACACTACTTTATAAGGGATTTGGTTGAGCAAAAACAAATAGTTTCAGAATATGTTGAAACTGACATGCAACTTGCAGATACTTTTACAAAACCACTGGATGCTTGTAGATTTGATTCATTAAGGAAGTCCTTAGGGATTTGCTCAATTTGATTTGTTTTTGTGACAGATATGAGTTTCTTGCTTGATTTCTCTTTAAAATTTAGTATATTTTCTCCAAGAGAAAATTGAAAGTGAACTCATATAGTTGATTTCATTTTCTTATATAATGCTTGTTGTTTGGTTGAAAGATGTATTAGTTGATGTCTATTTTACAAGTTTTCTTTAGAGCTGAGCCTAGATGAACTTTGTTAATTGAACCTTCATAGTGAAAACTTTGAATAATCCTTTGTGTGAAAAGTTTCAGTTGCTCTTTAGATCCCATGTTAAGAAAGAGCTACCTCCACTGATGTGTGAAAGCTAGTCATGAGTAATTTGGGCCCATATATATGAAATATGGAGAGGATAATCTACCATGAAAGTGGGCTACTTCAGTAACAATGTGAGAGCTATCTAACTATGGGAAACCTCTATTGAAAAATAATAATATATAGATATATATATATATATATATATATAGTTGCAAAAGCTTAAAAGAAAAATCAACTGGAAAAGCTAGTAATGCAACTTATGAAGGTCATTTTAAAAAACAAAAGATCAGATGTTCATACATTCAAATGACATGTTACAACTTAAGAGCTAAAGTTATGACACAAATTGAAAAATTGTATATTTTAGGATATGAGAAAAAGGAAATAACTGTGGTTTTTTAATTGATTTAATTCATCATGTGCTCACAGAATAGGAGAATTTGTTTGATAGACTAACGTGAGGCATAGATTGATTATTACACTTTCTATTATTTTTGAATATGCACTTAAGTGTTAGTAGGGAGCTGAATGTGTTTTTCAAAAGAGAAAATATTATTATTTTCTAGGGAAATCAGAAAAAGGAATCAAAATTGTATAGGGTTAAGTTTCTATTTTCGTAATTTGAGAGTTATTCAAAATTTCCACGATTGTTGAATGTTCAAATTGATAGTGTTGATCGAATTCCTAATTAGGTAGGAGTTTAAATTTTAAATTACTTAAAAATTTGAATTTCCTAATTTAATGATGTTTGGAAAGGAAAAAAATCTTTTTGAATTATATATTGATATTTCCTTATTGGTGGTCTGTTACTATATATATAAAGGCTAGGGTTTCACTTTAAAAACTAACCACTCTCATTCATTCATCACCACCACCTCTTATGTGTTTGCTTTGTCTAGTTTGTGTTGTTACTTAGAGAACAGGTATTGCAATTGAAACAATGAGAGTTAATGACAGATCTCCTTCCATAGGTGATCTGCTGGCACCCTACGGTGACCTCCAGCTAGCCCTTGCGCTCAACTAAAGGATCCCCGCAGAGTTAAGCTGTGTTCTTTCTTAAACCTTTTCGAAAACAGCGGAAATGCGAGGAAATTTTTTCATTTTTATTTCAAACCTTGGCAAAACATTTTATAAAAATTTGGGCAACATCCCGTCTATTTTTCGGACTTTGCCACCCTACAGATTATAAAATTTAACACTTCTAAAATATTACAAATCAATTTCGCCAAACTACAGAGCCTCAGGCTCTCATTTTTCAACACAACCACAACCACAATTTCACATTTCAAATTATAAACTCATTATCAATAAAATCATATGTCATGCATCAATTTACTCCAAAAACACAATTTAAATCTAAGTTGACCACAAAAGGATATTTACAAAACCACATAGAGATAATAAAATATATACAACTTCTTTTAAAATCGAACAAAAATAAGAGTAGATAATCACATGAGCACTACCGTTACAGCTGTCTGGTATTTTCTCGGGGTAATCCGTAGCTATGGTACCTGTGCCTGGGGAGGTTTTATTAGAAAACACAGAAAACGTTTGGTGAGCTTTGGAAGTCCAGTGAGTGTCATATAACATATTTAAAACCATATTTTCATAAAAGCCTCCCTAAAACAGTTTTGATAATTCGAATCAAATCCATTTATTCTAAATTAAGTTTCATGCATTAATATTATAAAATACATGTTGCACGGTTTTCAATTTTATAAACGGATCTACTATGGTTGTGGGGTTTATATTCTAAAAACCTTTTCTTTTTATGAAATGGACTGGTCCGACTTTGCTCGTAGGTGTCCTATCAACCAGCCCCTTTCATTTTTATAAAACCAGACATAGTCGGACTCTGCTCATAGGTTTCCTACTAACTAGTCCGTCTCCCGCCAACCTCTAGTGACCCGTGCCACATGGCACCCCAGTATAGAGCGGGATCCTGAATCGTTCTCTATTCGGTTCAAGTAGCGGAATACTGCATCGCTATAGAGCGGAACTCTATCTCGCTCGGGTGTAAGCTAGCTAATAATATACCCTCTACGTGCATTGGACTAATCTCTCGGACATCTGATCGACATAACTACTTGCAGGTACCTCACACGGTTAGTATAGTTAGTGACGTACCGACATTACTAACTCTACCAATGCACGCTTCGGGTAGTCAACCCAGACCGGTAATATTCTGATACTCTTTGGGTAAGCCATAGGTTTTACTTTTCACATTTTTAAAACTAAAATCCATTTTATATACAATTCAAAACGAGAAATCATCGTTTTAACAAAAATACAAAGACTATATTTTTCGTTACCATGCAACTTATCATTTAAATAATATTTCACTTTTACCAAAACATTCAAACATGCATGAAATATCCATTTATAAATCAAATCAACATAAAACTCATTGAAAATCATTTTGACACTCACCTTAATTAACGATCACTTCCGAATAACTTTCCGGAAGGCTTCGAAAAGCTCTCTATTGCTCTTCCCTTGCTCCACCGGCTTGCTTGTCACCTACACAACATACGTATTCGTAAATTTACGTTCGCGTCAACTTCTGGAAACTCAAAATAACTAAAATTACACAATTGCCCCTAAGTGACCCGTTTGACACGTAAACCTCCCTTTTTCATTCCTTCATCGATTCTAGAGTTCCAAACTCATTTTTCTTTGCTTGGAACCTATTCATTATCACATAGGGATATTCTGGTACCAACGGGATCGTGTTCCGAGGCCCGAAATGAAAATCGTCCGATTTCAACCTCTTTAGGCCGAACACTATTCACAGCCCCACTCGGGGCTTTTCTTCATTCCGTTTTCACTCCAAACACCTTCCCAACTCACCCTCTAGTTAGTGCAAGTGTCGGTACGGAAGGAAACGGCCATTGAATAAGCGTTTTAGGCTAAAATTGCATTATTTTCGGTACTAATTTTTAGACATTTCCTTGGTTTTGAGTTCTAAATTTAATCTTTGATTTTTAATAATCTCAATACACCTAATTAAACTCGTTAGGGCCATCCGAACACTCAACGGACGCATTATGTTCAATTTATGGAATCGCCCTTCAAATTAGTTTAGTGCACGTTTTGATTTTTCTTTAAATTTTTGATATTTTCTTAGTTTTCTAAGCTCCCAATAAACATCGATTCACTTATTTTTCAACTTATTTTTACTTAAAACCAACTAACAAACAATCATAACAAAACCCATTTCGAATCAACGTAATCACCAACAAAATCATCAACTTTAAACTTAAACAACTCACCCATTTTTTTCCTCGCGAAATCACCCTCTTCCTCTTCGCGTTGACTTCATTTTGGGGCTAATTTTGGGGTGGTTTTGGATTGGTTTTGGTGGCAGATCTAGTGCAAAAATGGCCGGTCATTCTCTTTTCCTTCTCCTCTCTTTCTTTCTTACTCTCTCCCTCTCGATCTACCTCAGTTTCATCGTCGATCTGTCGCCGGTTCTGCGTGCGTGGAGGATTGGTTCGACTTCGGTTCTGCTCTCCTTCGGGTCTGATTTGTGTCGGCTTTACGGTCGGATCGATGAGCTTGGCATCGGGCTCGGCTGGAGTAGCTCGTCGTCATCGTCCTGCTCCGATCGACGGTTTAATTTACACTGCGACGAGGTCTAGTTCTGGTCTGTCTTGGTCGAGGTTTAAGCTGGGTTTGTGAGCTTCTCGGTGTCGGCCTCAAGCGGCTTGCAGCTGGTTTGGCAGCTGTCCTTCTTCTTCTTTTTCTTCTTCTTTTTCTTCTTCTTCTTCTTCTTCTTTTGGTTCGGCAAGACTGGTCTGGTTTTGTTTTTGTTTTGTGATTAAAACAACTTTTGTGCTTCATACTTTCCTCTACAAACAACATCAATAATTCTGATCACATCCTTAGAAAATTTCGTTCTCCTTCCTTAGCTTTTAATTTAATTTTACTTTGACCACAATTATTAAATCTTGTCTTCATTTTAGTCTCTTGTCATATTAAATAATTACTCAATTTCGTATACTATTTTACCCTTTTGATTAATCTCCAATCGAGTTTAAATCGATCTTTAAGGATTCTTTATAACCTTAAGCGCTTCCATGAATCATTTAAAGTCTCTAATAGTTATTTAGGGACTATTTTTAGGAAATCTGTAAAATTAAAATAGAGGGTTTACAGTTAAAAAGGGAGCAATTAAGTCCTCAACTACAACTAGAAGGTTGAATCGAACCAAAACAGTCTGTGGTGAACCAAGTACTACGTTTGTGGATCTTGGTAAATCAATGAAGGTTGATAATCCATTTCAAGAACAACCTGTTCAAGCTTCCACAATGCCTTTACCACCTGAACCAACTCCAATAGCAATTGAGGACAAAGGGAAGCAACCAACAAGTTCTTTGTTGTCTTCTTCAGAGGAATCATGGTCCAGCTCAGAGGATGATGGTTCAAATGAATCATCAAGTGAGGAAAAAAAGTCAGAAAACAACCTTGAACCTGTTTCTGACAAGGGAAAGGAACCAATCCATGAACTTGAACAAGTTTCTCTCAAAGGCATAAAACCTATTGCTGGAAATCGGCATATTCATTCTAACGCTTATTTTGTTAATTGTTGTAAGAAGAAATAAGTACATATGTTTAAGTTGTACCAAGACAGAAATTTCATTGTTGAGAAGATGTGATGAGTTTAAGCCTTTAGGTTTGCTTAAAGTATTAGAGGAATAAGAGTGGATGAATACTGTGACCAATATCAAAGGGTATATGTCTAGGGTTGTTGAGGAATTTTATGCTAACTTATTGATGATAATGAGGATGTGTTTTCAAAACACAAAGTGTATGTTAGAGGGCATATTTATGATTTTTCCCTTGAGGCCATTATAACAACCTATCTTAAGATTTTCAAATTCTATTTTGTCCCTGAGTTTGATAAGGAGTATGATGAGGATGATGTAGCTATTGAGCTACAAGAATAGATTAGTGAGTGGCCTTAATTAGATTCTTTAAAGACCTCAAGCTTGTTTCTAAAGTACTTTGCTTTGCACAAAATTACCATGACCAACTGGTTACCAACTAGTAATTATTCCAATGTGATTAACCAGATGACATATTTTTGTCTGATATTGGTATAGGTGTTCAAACTGACTTGGGGATTATCATCTATAATCATGTGACCTCTTTTGTTAAATGGGGGAATAAAACACAGAAGCTTGTATTTCCATGTTTGATTACCAACATGTTGCAAAGTCAACATCCCTTGATTCTCCCTAATGAGACTGTTATTGGTGTTAGTAACCTTGTCATTTTCAAGTTAAAGTTAAGAGTGGTAGATGATGGAGAAGGAGATGAATCCTCAAAGGTAAATAGGACCAGGAAAAGGACTTTTTCAGTTTCAACCTCCAAACCAATTGTCCAGTAGCCCATAATGAGCAATATACCTGCCTCAGCTAGCACTTAGGCAGCAAGTCCCTAAAATGCAATAGCTCATTCTGTGGAGTCTCCCTTGGAGAGGTTGGAAAAGGCGAACCAGGAACTTCTTCTTAGGTTGGCAGGGCCGAAAGCAGCATACAAGTCATCTACATCAACACCTTAATTTAAGTCCAAGAAAAGGAAAAATTGAACGTGCTTGTTCAATGTGTTAAGCTGTTATAGCTTGAACTTTGTTTTTGTTTATGGTTTATTTTTTAGAGGATGTTTAAACTGTTTTGTGGATGTTATGATAGGATTCATACCTGTTGTGACATTACTTTCTATGTTTTGTTAGGACTCTTTGTTTGTTTTATGTAGGTTTTTAAGAACAGAATCAGCTCTGTTCAAAATTTCCGATCTCTTGTGTTTAATTTGCCTTATTTATGTTGGTTTTGTTGTGATTACTTTGGCCCTTTTATGCCGAAAAGGGGGAGAATGGTTTGATTCTTGATTCTTTTGGTATATTTTGGCATTAAGGGAAAATAAGTTTGAGGAAGAATAATTTGGAGCAGAAGTTGAATAGTAGAAGATAGTGGGAGCTAAAAGTTGAAACAAAGAGGGAGAAAGGATTCGGGATGAGTAGTTTGTTTTGGAATCTTAATTATGAAGTGAACTGATATTTGTTTTGCAGGAACAATGTTTTACATGGTGTTTTACTTAGTAATATGGTTTTGTCATAAAAGATGCCAAATAAGGAGATTGTTAGTGCACATGTGTGTGGTGCATGATAGTTGGCATCTTATGGCATTGAAGTTCATCTTATGGCATTGTTGCCTTATGTTATTGGCATCTTGTGACATTAACGTTTATTATGTGACTCTGATGATTGACTTTGTGTGTGCAGCAAAAGTTACGGATAGCATGTATTTACATGGGCTGCAATGTATTTATATTATGTGTTATTATTGTTTGAGTTATAACATGCAGGTCCATATTGCAACTTCAGTTTTGATTTTATAATGAATTTTTTTTTTATAGTTCACAATGCAGGCTCTAATGCAGTTTTTTTTGAATAATTTCAGAAGTGCCTTACTCTTGTTTGCATGATGTTTGTGTAACTTATTGAATGATTTTATGATTATTCAATATTGTTATTGCCATGAATAAAGTGCACATTTTCCTTATAAGCTTTGAGTTAAATGAAATATCTTTTTATAAGGAAATGTTCTTATTATTGACTTGTAAAACTTGGAAAATATCTTTCCATGGTTATGGAAAGTATTTTATCTGTCAACTAAGATTTTATCTTGTAGGAAACATTATATATTTCATATATTTATAGTAATGGATGTGCAAGATCAATGGAATCAAAGTATTCGATCAAATGAGACAAAATAGGAAAGTTTTCTTCTTTAGCTTTAATTTTCATTAATACAGATTTTATTCTTTATTAATTAATTTCTAGAAATAATTTTTAGGTTATTTACTTGACAGAAAAGGTGCGACTTTTAGGGCATATAAAGTAGATAAAGAATGAAGGCTGTAGTGTGGATTTTGAGAGAGGCAAGTAATACAATACATGACAGCATAGTCTAAGAAAGCTTGCACTTTGTGTATGTAGTTTCAAGTGTAGAATGAGAAATGTTTTATCTTGTTAAACAACATGTATTTGTAGCTTACAGTTTCTCGTCTTTAGGTAGTTTATTTGTATGGTTTTTATAAGTGAAAACAGTGCATATTCATTGAGAGAAAACAAGATATTGTTCGTAAAACTTAAAGAGGTTTGTTCTTTAACTTTATGTGCTAGACTTAGGCTAGTAAGGCTGTTGAGTCTAGAGTAAATGCTTGTTAGGACAACAAGACATTTGGCCATAAAGAGAGGAGATAGGTTTATAAGTTAAATGGAGTTCAAGTTGCTGTCACCTATGAAAGTAAGGGGAGCTTACTGAAACAACGCCAATGAACATGTACTTATCTTGTGTCGATTCTAAGAGAGAGTCTTAGATTGAATAAGTTAAGTAGGTTAAACTGATTTAAATTCATTAATAGTTGATCTCTCTGGACAAGTCCTCATGGATATAAGGTAACACTAAACCATGTTAAAAATGTTCTTATATTGATTTACTTTACTGTTGTTTTTATTTCCACATTAAATTTGTTACAATACACAGTTCACATGTTATGACATATAACTGAAGTTACAATATAATACATTAAGTCATAACATCAATTAATCCCAATATTGGAAAAAATTAGGTAGCCTATAGCAAATAGACATTTTCACATGTCGTAAAGTCGAAGCTTCATGTTGTGACTTCGAACTTGTGACATGAACTGACCACACATTAATTACACCTTTTTCAACTCTAATTTGATTAGTGAATTATAGATTCAACCCTTGAACTTCTTCTAATTCTTTTAGAGCTCCACTAATCTTCAGACTCTGCAATTAAGCCTCTAACTTTAAAATCTTTCAAACTTCTCTAAATCGTGAGCTCTTCGAGCTGGATCTCCAGTTTCTTCCACTCAAATTTATTCCAAAAAATCCTTCGATTCCATTCTTTTCTTCTCAAAACCTATAATTAAACATAAAAACACACAACAAAATAGAAGTACTGATTCCACTCAAAAATATAACACAAATAATAGGTAATATAGGAATGAAATAATGATAATTAAAGACCCAACAAATACCCGCAAACCTATATTTTGCTAGTTCTCGAGCAAAACTAGAACTTTTAAAAACAACCTAAACTAAAAACACGAAAAATAAAAACACAATCCACTTTTCGTAGGTAAACACGATGACATTGAGCATATGCTAGAAGCCTTTAAACCACTAGATGTCCCCAGTAGGAGTTGTGTCTTCTAAGGATTTACCGGCAACGATACCTACAAATGTTAACTTTCCACCCATAACTCATTAACATGTGA
This sequence comes from Nephelium lappaceum, assembly GCA_021234005.1. Taxonomy (NCBI): domain Eukaryota; kingdom Viridiplantae; phylum Streptophyta; class Magnoliopsida; order Sapindales; family Sapindaceae; genus Nephelium; species Nephelium lappaceum. The sequence continues at coordinate 26,643,020 of CM037998.1, forward strand.
CTAAATGTAAATCACTATAAATCCCACACATGCATGATCTTGTATCAAGACTAAAGATAAGTCACTAATAGTTTAAGACAAAATCATTAACAATCTCATACCAGTTTCAAAGCAATCTCATTTCAAAGCATCGTATTAACATGTCATGAATTATTTCGTCTTGACTCTAATACTCACAAGATATCATAATACTCTAGAGTCCTTAGGCAAACACTCATGCAATCATATGTAACAGAGGTTATGTAAAGGCAAAACAAACATCTTTTACAGCACATATGAATATAAACGTTAAAAAGAACTGCATTTTTAGAAGATAGATCTCATGAATGGAATCAAATACTAAGAATGTAGATAGAGCATGATGACATACTTCAACTCTCAAATTGAACTTCCCGTCGAAGATGAATAAGCTTTCTTAAAGGTTATATCGAGGCTATGGTTGATAAAAAGATAACCAAGAAAAGGTCCAGGTTAAAAAAGAACTTGGGATTATATCAAAGCTCTTTATTCATTCTCTTCAATTCTTCACGACATTCGTTTCTATTTTTCATCACGATTTTGTTCAATTAAAATACTTTCTTTGTTCATTTACTTTCACTTCCCCTTGTACATCTGACGGGTAAAATCCTATTGCACTAATTACAATAGATCGCGTGCAAGTATACACAGTCACACTACAATATAATGACAAATCAAGGTCGTTCTCATTGGGATAATTGCTAATTTTTAAGTATCAATTACCAAAATTACTTGAAAATAATTTTATCTAAACTTCTAAATTGAAAAGAATATTTTAATTCACTTAAAAAATAAAAAATGCAACTTAACTAAACAAATAATTAAAAATTACTTATAAAGACAGAAGACCACTATATAATAAAATATCTAGAAAATACAACTTCACCAACTAATCCAACAACTTATTCTTATTAAAATAAACAAATAAATTACATAATTCTATTGTGTATTTAACCGGATAATTCTTAATTCTTCATTAACCTCTTCCAAATGGTCAAGCGAAAATATTCAGAGGAATTAAACTACTATATTCTTATGCCAATTAATTAGTCTGAATTCTTTAAGATCCAATTATCCACAACGATTGCACAAACCTTATAGATATATTCCTATCCTTTAAGATTCATGTCATTCTATTGATGTCCAAACTATAGTTGCCTTTTCCAAGTGCAACATAGTTAACTGATCAGGTTAATTAATTAGGCCTAAGTTAATTAACCATATATATCAACAATAGAACAGAATACTGACAATAAGAATAAAATCATTAAACACCAATAAATTATCGAATAAGAATTGAAATAGTTGGCTACTTGTATTCCTAGATAGATTAGTTTAGTTCTCCATGAAATCCATTAACACAATGAAAAAATTGAAATCCAAATCAATAACATTGTATTAATTGAGAAAATAAATAAAAGAAGAAGTCAATTTGCAATTTTGAAGTGTTGGCCTTCCTTGAACATGAACGTGCAAGCGAACTTAGTAACATTGATTCCCCTTGCAACTTTCTCTGCCGCCGCTGTGCTCTGTAATTTCTCTTCTGCCAAAAGTCCCTTCCTATTGCAAAAATGAGTCCATTTATAAGCACACTAGTTTTTAGGGTATTATTTTTTTCCCCTGTTCAATTAGTTGACTCCAAACCGCAATCTAAGACTTTCATTCTCGTTTTGCTCCTAAATTCTCTCTCTTCAATTTTTGAGAAACCGAATGCTCAAATTAATTCTGAGATTCTTTGCAAGCTAAAAGTTGACGACTTCAGAAACTTCCTTCAAAAGAAAATATGCTTCTTTGAATCCTCGAGAGATGCTCGTGCATGAATTTTTGATTTTGAATTCTTTCCCTTCAATCACCACTTGACTAAATCCCCACTTGACTAAATTCGCTTTGTCACGTAAACTCAAAATCTTTGAAGTCATTAATGGCGATTTTCCACAAATAAAATCAGTAAGGAAAACTTTATTGCCACTTAAACGCACGTTTGGACCGCTTGAAACACCTCTGTAGGTTATTCACATGTGAAACAAGGCTCATGCCTAGGTGTAGTCCATTCATGTAGGCAGCAAGCCTGCAAGAACTCCCCAATGTCTATGTGCTGGTCTGGGCTGTAGGTTCATAGCCTATTGCTATGGCCTGCAACTAAATTATAAAAAGCCCCCTCAACTTGCAAAAATTCAACTTTTGCCCCTAAAAAAATTACAAATTGACCCTCCATTCAATTTCTGCACAAAACACTCATCAAACATTAAAACACCCCTATTTCACTTGAGGTTTCATCATAAAAGTATAGGTTTAGAATATAAATCCGTGCTTAATTTTAGCGCGATCAACTTCTAGGCATCATAAAACTTATCTTATGCTTCTCACATTTTTTTTCCTTTTTTGCTTTTTTTTTCAATTTCTTTTTTCATCACAATGCTAATTAGAAGCACGCTTTTCAAATGCATTTGCCCATGTACACTTTAATTCTCTTCTCCCCTTTCACCACTTAGCATGATCCCAAGCTCATAAGGTATGACCATTTTTAAGGCTCAATATGATCATTTAGTAAGGGCATACAAAGAAAAAGGCTAAAGTGTTTTCCATCAAAGGGTTTATGATGTATTTCAATTCAAGATATGGAAGTAGGCTTTTTAAAGGGCAAAAATTTGCTTATATCACTTCCAGAAGTCCATCCAATTCTGAAATAAAAGCAACTCATATTATCTACAATGATGATCGTTCTTTAGTATTCAATAAAAAAAAGAAAAATTTTGAAATTTTTGCAAAAAACTAGAAAAATCATTTTTCACCACCCCTAAACCTAAACTAAACATTATCCTCAATGTTTCAAATGTAAAGATTAAGCAAGAGAAGAGTGAAAAAAAAAAAATAATAAATAAAGAAAAAGGAACAAAATTACCTGAATGGGTTGCCTCCCATCAAGCGCCTTAGTTAACATCTTAGCTAGATGTTCTTCTGCCATGTTATCAACCTGGCTCCCATAGGTAGGTGTGCCTACACATTAATGGCCTCGATCCTCTATGTGACTCCAAAAGATCTTATCACGACCATTAAAGAGACACCCTAGATAGCATGATTTAGGATGAATGTCCAAACATTTGTACCTATTCCACCTTCTGAGTCTCTTCTTAAAATATCTTCCTCTCTCATATGGATGAAAAAGGAATTGCCTTTTTATAGCATAAAACTCATAAGGATCTAGTGGTAGGCCTTTTAACCACATGTCTTCTACTTCTTTGTTCTCTAGATCAACCTTGTAACCTTCCATCTCTATTGGTAGCAATTCTCTAGACTTGATTTCCTTGTAGATCACCTTTTCAACACGAACCCTACTTGTGAACTCACCATAATGCATATCCATCTCCTTTTTCAATTAACTCCCTTGGTTGGTTAAACGTCCTATCCACCAACTAATGTGCAACATCAGTAGGCTCGAACACCCCTAAACCTAATTTCTTAGATATGGATTACCTCATAACATATGGTGTACTCTCAGTTTATGGCACATCCTCAAGTTCTTCTTCTTGACTCAGAGTCTCTTCAACTTCATCTTCCTCTTTATCCTCCCATTCATCGTCAGTAAGATATTTGAATGATGAATTAAATTCTTTACTATAACTTTAGTCTTCCTCCTTCTCTATTTCGTTTTGGCTAAGCAAGGTTGCTCGATGTTCAACTTGGTTCTTCAAGTTTTTTATGCTAGTGGCCATTTGATTTTCCAAGTTCAAGACATTGATGACCATTTAGGCATTAGCTTGTCTTGTCTCTTGAATAAAAGAAGCAAGAATTTCTTCAAGATTTGTACCTTGCTCAAAGGGTTCTTCTTCTTGAGAAGAATTATCGAACTGCTGATTGTAGCCTTGAAAATCCTGGGGACTGTAAGCTTGCCGAAACTGATCTTGAAAATCTGGTGAACATGATGGCCATATATGTGAGTTTTGAGTGAAACTCAATTAACCACTATACTTTAGGTTGTAAAAGTTTGAATGTGGATGATAGTATTGCTAATTGAAACCGTACACATAAGGATCTGGTGTTTGATTGCTTCAACTATCATTCCATTGACTACTACTCCAATTATTGTTTCTCAAGGATAGGTTTTGGAAATCATTCATCCCACCATTATTGTACCACTGGTAGTTCCTGTAGGCCATTCTTAGGTCTCGTTTTACCTTTCCATGCACCATCGGGCAATTTTTTGATGAGTGTCCTTCATTGGTACACACGACACACACTTTTGGGCAATGAGTTGCTGCACAAAATGAGTTAAGTTATCTAACTGAGATCCAAAATCATTGGAACTTACCTCGTACATGCCTTTTGTACTAGTGAGCCATGATCCTAAAAAAAGAAAAAGAAAAATTATACTAAAAATTGAAAATAAAACAAAAATGAACTTCAAACTAAAGCAAGTATTTCAACTCCCCGACAACGGCGCCAAAACTTGTTGGTTGATTTTTAATAAACCAAATTTTAAACTTTGTAAGTGCACAAATCGTTTTATTAAGTATAACAACAAGCAAAGATCGATCTCACGAGGAGTTTCAACTTACTTCAATTTTAAGTTTATTTACAACCTAAACTAAGAACAAATAAATTAAATAAAAAGGGTTTTGGAATTGATTTTAAATTAAATTAAATTATGATAGAAAATTAAAATAAAGGAAATCAATAATAAAAGCTTAGTTAAGACATCCTATCTACCACTAAACAATCATTCAATTTGCTAAAAAGATTAATAAAACAAATTCATGACAATGCATAATGAAGACATTCACGACAAGGTGATGGTCATACTACATGTTGTATTAATTCATCCTTAGTTAATATGCAAATCGCATGGTGTCCATGTAGATGCGTGTATTCCTAATTATAACCTACCATGGTATCTACTTAAGTTTAATAATAGGAACCTATTAAGCACTAAAAGAATAGGAATGTCACACAAATCTTAGAACATGGTGTCTAACCTAGGTATTTATGAATTAATGCCCCTTAATTGGTTCATAAGCAATTGACTATTGCAAACAAAGAATATTACCGTTTGGCGTGTGGTTTATATTCTTACAATATAATCCTAAAAATATGTTTCTAAGGCTATCAATCAAAGACACAAAATAAATAGGATAAAATTAAAGACATCAATCTCATCATGTAAAACACTAAGTTTTGTTGAAAAGGTAAACAAATTAAGTTCATGTTTAGGGCTTTAAGTTGACCCTAACTAATAAACTAACTACATAAAAATAAAAAGAAAAATAAAGTAAAGAAAATAATTGATGGAACCGAAGCCTTAAGCCTTCAGCCTTACTCCTCTACTTCTATCTGTAGAACCCAGAATTTCCTTTTTCTAAAAGAAATAAAATTTTTTGATGAATAGTATTTTCAGATGAATAGTGATGGAATGAATAGTGATTTTATGAAATAGACCCCGGAAAATCGAAAATTTCTATAATGAGTATTAGCGTCTAAGGAAATTGAAACGGATCAAAAATAAGTTCATTTGAGTAGATTTTAAGAGTTCCGAAGATTATTGGACGAACATACCCTAGTTAGAAGAATAGTGAATATTAATGATTTTATATTCATTTGAATTTTTTTTCAAAACATGGAATTGAGAGATAAGGTGCCCAATTAGAGTATTACATGGTCAATTTAATGATTGAATGACCATAGAATATTTTTGGAATTTATTTAGAGGTGAATGAAAATTCAATATATAAGTAAAAGTGCAAAATAACTATGGCATGAAGAATTCTCACAAAAAAGCACAATCCATGTCAAGTAGAATGAGCCAATGGGAGAGTGACTACTTAAAGTCAAAAAGTGATGACCAAATGAGTTGTCATAGAATTCTAAATTTGCATGATATAGTTTATGGTATTAGTAGATAACATGTGGACCAACCTAATGTTAATAAGTGTAACTAAGGATAAGTTTAATATTTTAGAGATAGTTAAGGGCAATTTTATCAAGTAAAAAGTGGCCTATATAAAGTGAAGTGCATGAGAAGATGAGAGAATACATCATATTTGGCCAAGAGGAGAAGAATTCATGAGAAAGAAAAGAGACCCGAGAGAAGAAAGAAAAAGGAAGAAAGAAGAAGGAAGAAGGAAGAAGAAGAAACTGGCATGCCATCCAATGTGATTTCTATCATCTTTTCCTCTCATCTTCATCAAAGAGTATTCAAAAGAGTGAAGAGAGGAATTTGAGCAAAAAAAGTTGGAGAATCAAGTTAGTATTCAAGCTAGGGTTTTATGGATTTTCATCAATTTTTGGTTAGTGTTCAAATCTAAATAATTAATTGAAGTTTTGGCATGCTTGTAAGGTTATCTGTAGTAAAAATTGGACTTGGATCTAAGGAGATATTCAAGTGATTAGTAGCAAGGTAAGCACACTAATCTCATGCTTGATTGTGGATTTGAGTTATGTTTAAGTGTTAGGGAATTAGTTTGCATGAATTAAGACAAGAATATGTCAAGAAAACAAAAGAAAATTGATGATACTCTATTAAGTGAAAAATTTCAGCTTTGTGTACATCTCTTGATTCTATTTATGTTTAATGATTTTGATGGAGTTTTATTCTTATTTATATGCGTTTAAGTTGGTCGGAATCAAGAAAAATGAAAAAGAAAGTTATGTGTATATATATCAATTTCAATTGGCCAGGTTGAAGGGTTATGATTCAACCATAACAAAGATAGTATTATGGTTGTAAACCATATACTAGAAAATATATATATATATATATATATTTGATAGTTAAATTAATATACCTTCATGCCTAGTGTAAGTGAGATTTTTAAAGTATATTGAAATGATTCATAAATGCCTTTGGTTTACCCTAATCCACAGTATACCTGGTCGAAGTACTGCATGCGTGTAAGGCAAGATGGTTGGGAGAGCCGCTAACTTAGGGGTTTGAGTCAGTGTGTCGCCCTCTGCACATATATAGTAGTGTAGATCTGCCTGATGTTGGGGGGGAATCGCGACCCCAAAGTTTCCCATATCTGCGACTACACATGGTAGCATTCTTGAGTCCTAGTGATGTGTATATGTACTGTCATGTAAGGACAAGTTTCCTTGGGTTGCGTTGGCAAGTTTTAAAAGGAAAAAGCTTGTCATTAGACGTGAAGTTAGAAAACAAGAAAGTTTACATTTTATGAAAGTTATTACTAGTTTTCGAGCAGTAAAGTAATATTTGCATGCTTTATGCTAATTTTACAGTTTTATAAAAGTTAAGAAGAAATTATTAGTTTTCCAAATTGTTTTAGGAGGATATATATTTAGAAAACGAATATTATAGCTTAAAAAGTTTGCCCACTCACTAAGTGAAATACTCACCACTCTTTTCATGTTTTTGAAAAATCCTCCTTAGGTGCAGGTACGAACCTTCAATCAAAGGGGCTCCATAGAACGTGTAGGTGGGCTGAAGACACGATGCCACTACATTTGCTTATTTTGAAATATCATGTTCATACATAACTAATCATGATTTGATGCATATTTTGTAAATATTATACCTTGATATGTATAGTATACTTCTGTGGAAATGAAATGATTTTAAAGTTTTATTTTAAATTGGAAGCATGTTTGTGGTTGATTCGTGGAAAAAGGAAAAGAGGACCTTAGGCCTAAAAGTTGAGAATTTGATTTAATGCGACCCAATCCGGATTTCTCTAAACTCTTATACTCTCATGCCTAGTGCAAGTGAGACCTTTAAAATATATTGAAAGGATTTATAAATGCCTTTGGTTTACCCAAATCCCCAATATACCCGATCGAAGTACCGTATACGTGTAAAGCAAAATGGTTGGGAGAGTCACTAACTTGGGGGTTTGAGTTAGTATGTCGCATTCTACACATATATGGTAGTGTAGATCTGCCTAATGTTGGGGGGAATTGCGACCCCAAAGTTTCCCACATTTGCGACTACACATGGTAGCATTCCTGAGTTCGAGTGACATGTATATGTACTATAACGTAAGGACAAGTTTCCCTAGGTTGCCTTGGCAAGTTTTAAAAGGAAAAAGCACGTCATTAGACGTGAAGTTAAAAAACAAGAAAGTTTACATTTTATGAAAGTTGTTAATTACTAGTTTTCGAGCAGTAAAGTAATATTTACATGTTTTATGCTAGTTTTACTGTTTTATAAACGTTATGAAGAAATTATTAGTTTTCCAAATTATTTTGGGAGGATATATATTTAGAAAGCGAATATTATAGCTTAAAAAGTTTACCCACTCACTGAGTTAAATACTCAGCACTCTTTTTATGTTTTTAAAAAATCCTCCCTAGGTCTTAGGAAGATCTGGAATCCCTGACTATTTTGTCATCACTTGCATATTATCATTCAAACATTCAAGAGCTATAAAATTTAATGACCCCCAGAAAACAAAATTGGCCTACAAATTGGCCTCAATGCCTTAGATCAATATTATTTTCCTGGAAATTACTCTCAAAGTATATTTAACACCATCATAGGCATGTAAGCACATCATTTCTATAATACGAAAAAAAAAAAAAAACAAACAAACACACATACACACACACACACACACACAACAAAGAAGATAACAAATTAGGGGTTTCGTGATGGTTACCAAGCAGAGAGAAATCTACGAACAGACAGCAGTTAGGGTTTAGTGAATAAGAATATATATATGCAGATGAGGGCGGCGGCTGTGAAAAATGAAGGAGGCCCATTAGGTTTAGGTTTCCCTTTTCTTTTTCTTTTTTTTTTTGTTTTCCTCCTTTTCATTTTAAACGGTGAAATGGCGAAAACAGTGTCGCTTGATGCGATGCCACCACAGGGAGGGAAGAAATCTAGAGGGAGAAAGAGAGAGAGGAGAGCGAGAGAGGAGGGTGAGGGAGGCATGGACTGATGAGTGTTTGTGTTTAAGTTTATATATATCTTAGGGCGACTTACACAAACGTCGATCAGATTTGATGAAATTGCACTAAAATCTGATGAAATTACACAAACTCCCTCAAATTTAATGAAATTATACTAATATATAAGTTTTGGCCATAATAACATGAACATCCCTTGAGATTTCGAAAACTTAACAGACCTTACCTTTAAAGAGTTGCTGAAACCCTAATGATCAATAGACAAAAGTATGAAACCAATTGGTCAATAGTCATATGATTGTATTTTGATTATATAGAAAATTTTTAAAGTTTTTTATTTTTTTATAGGTACAATACTCGCCGATTAATCACCGATTACTCATCGAGTAACTGATAAATCGTTAACTACTGCCTCATTGGTTAATTAATAATTAACGATTTTTCGAACCATGGTTATTTCAAGAACTAATTAAGTGATTTTATCACTTAAAAAATCAAACAATATAATTGAATGAAATACATTAATTGCCATTCAATATTAAATTAAAAGTTAAACAGGCCCTAAGTACGACCCAATCTTCAACCCAACTGACAAATTATTATGACTAACTTTTCCTATCAATCAAATAGAAAAACTAAAAACAAAGATGTATATGTACTCATTAAAGATGCCAATTATGAGAGCACATGTTTAATTTGATTGGAACTGATGTTTGACCAGAAAAAAAAAAAATGAAATAATCTTGGAAATAAGTATGTACATTTGTTCCTCTCCTCCATTTATTCATTTGTTAATAGATATCTACATTGCATCAACCTTCTCCATGACACAAAAGAGATGAAAATCTCCTCCATTTGTTCATCTCCTCCATGCTGTAGAGGAGATGAAAAAAATAAAGATCTAGAGATCTCTCCGGAAATTTTTAAAAAGAAAATGCTGTTGTTTAATATTTTCAGCTTATTCAATGTTTAACCAAATCTCATTTTCTCTCGATCTGTTTTTTGTTTTCCTTGAAAAATAGTTTGTTTTCTAAAATAATAATTTCAATGGTTGAGATCGTGTTGGATGTAAATGAGATCTCTTCCATCCATTCTTTTCTTTAACTATAATCAATTGATTAATAGACTAATTTTAATAAATATTTTTCTTATTTGAAGATAAATGGCCTGTTTGCCTATTAACAGTGAAATGTGCCATTAGTGAGCATTAGTTAGTCATACCTTGAGTCAACATGTTTCAAGGGCACTATTAATGCAATAAATCTAAAGGTTGCTAGTTCATGTAAAAGTTGCTGGTTTATGTAATTTGAAATACTTTAGGGGAATTAGTGCAATTGGCCAATAACTTTATTCGAGTTAACTCAATGAAGTGGCCCAACTACTCAAATTAAGAATACTTAACAGTGTTTTAAAAATGGGCTGTGTCGGTCGTCTAAAGGGTGCTTGGCTGCTAGGCAGCTGCCAATCGATCCAAAAACCTTGTAATCAGGGTTCCTAGGTGGGTCTTCATAGCACCTAAGATTGTAACCAAACACCAGTTAGTGTGACTTCAGTTTCATAGCCCCTGTCGACAGCACTAGGTGCACTTGTCGTCTTTGGCTTGCTTGACCTAGTTCACAAGCTTTGTTTGGGCAGTTGTGATCAATGGGAAGGTAAGGTGTTGAATGACTTCAAGACCCTTGTTTGGAGAGTCAACTAGAACTCTAGAAGCATCTGGCCTTTAGAGAGAGAAAATGTAGAGAAAGAGAGTAATGCCAAATGTGACAAGAAAAATAAGAAACTATATCAGAGAGTTAATGTCACTGATGAGAGAGTCAATAGGGTTGTATAGTTTTTACATAAAAAAGATAAGTTTTAGAAAAGTGTATTGAGTTGAAAAACTAACTCTCACCTTCAAATTATTTCATTTTATTTATTTATTTATTTTTTAATGATTGGAACAAACTCAGGAATCGATCGTAATCAAGTGAGGTTTGACTTTAATACGTGACCCGAAAAACTACTCCCATACGAAAATGATCAATCCATACATAGATGGGGAAGAGACCCACATAAGATAAGGAAAGAACCTATAAATTTTTATATGATAGGAGAGAGGTTTTATTTTTGCCGTTGATGAGACTGAAAACAGGCACCACCTAAGGCACCAAAGTTAGTGGTGTTACCACCACGCCGCTGACCAACTCTCACCTTCATATTATTTCCTTATGAAATATATAAGGATTGTAAGATAGTTGTAAATATAACAATTGTACATGAGAGGATAGGAGATGATCAGCTTATCTACAAAGCATTTTAAATTCAAAAAGTACAAATTTAACAGAGAATAAGTATAGCTCTGACTAATCACATGATCAAAGTTTATCTCCACTCAACTTCTCATTTATCTTATCAAAAAATAATAGTAACAAGTTAGTGGTGGTGAGTGACAGAAACCGTGCCAGAGAGGAGTTAGTGGTGAGAGAGTTAGTGGACTTTTATAATTTTTATATAAAAAAGGTAATAATAAAAAAAATCTCATACCATGGCGCGATCCCCTTGTCACAAACCTATACCTTTTATGCACCAAATCTGTAAGTGATGATGGGCTGTTGTTAGAACTCCAAAAAGGTTGATGACGAACTGATTTTCAGCTCCAAAATAACCTCCCCACGGGCTGTTTTGAGACGTGTTTAGGGGCTGTCAAGGAGCTGCAGTCAAGGGCTTATATGCTGATTTTACACTCCAAAATCCTTGAAAATCCATGTTCAAGCCCTTTGAAAGCCAGATGAGAAGCTGCTGCAAACTGGTTCCGATTCGGCTCGAATACACTGCCGAAACACTGCAGAATATGTTCTGTTTTGTGCAGAATTTACACCCCAGTTCTAGCCTTTAATGTCCACGTACAAGACCCCTGCAAATACTGCTTTCAAGGCTGGTTAAGAACAGGTTCAAAAGCTGTTGAATATCCCTGCAGAAAACTGCAGCAGTGTGCGTCCGAAATACCCCTTGAACCTCGTCCGATCTCCTCTCCAAGTGTTCTCCTTTGGCCTTGTGTTTATAGGCTGTGTAAAGGGCTATGAAAGGACTCTCAAAACATACTAAGAACTGGTCCAAGGGGTTAATGATTTCTGCAAAAATATGTAGCAAAGTTCAGCCCGAAATCACCCTTGGAACCACGTTCAAAGGCCTCTCTTTTCTCTCTTTCTTTTGGTCGTGTTCTGCTGCTCTCCAAGCTGCGCTTGGAAGCCTAAAAGGGTCTATATATATTATGCAAATTAGGGGCTGAAAAAAGGTTCACGTGCATGTCCAAATCAGGCCCGAATTCTTCTCCAAAAATCTCTGCGGGATGGCCAATAAATAGCTGCCGAATGCGCGGCAACACTGCACTCGCTTTCCTTCTTTTTCACATTGACTGCATGTACATGCACAAGGGTTGGATATTCTGCTTGTATTTACTTCACGGGCTGGACACGTTGCTCTCATGGCTTGCAACTTGGGCTGTTGCTTGAATTATTCACCGTGTGACAGCTGCGTCAATTTGATTCTTATAATTTCAAGAAGAGCTGGACCTTCATGGCTGGTTTTGTTTAGCTCACGTCTCACACATGGGCTGCACGAATTGCTTCATTTCATTGTACTTGGGCTCAATTCTTGTATTTTATGGGCTGGAACTGGATGCTTTGGGCTGACATATATTGCTATCACATTGCAATTTGAGGTGGATATTCCCTCATGGGCTGCATGAATTGTTTCATGTCATCACAACTCGAGCTGAAAATTAATTTATAAATTAAAAACAATAACAAAAGTATATTATTTCAACCCAATTAATTATTCATTGAAACAAATTTAACCAATGCATACTATTTGCCTTGAAACCTCACTAATTTGGTAATTTATCCTTTCATGACTCACTTAAAATAATAAATAAAAACACATAAAAATAACAAAGATTTATTTAAATTCTCATTATAAAAGTAAGGTTTAAAAGTATAAAATCACGATATATTTTATCGTAATCAACAACCATGTAAGTAGAGACAATAAAAATAAACATAAAGGCCTTTGTTTCTAGAGAAAGTTGATTTATTTTTTATTTTTTGCAACCATCATAAGTACATTTTAATCCGACAATCACCCTTGAACTAAATGTATAATCTGTTCTAACATCATTGCTCCAAATTATATTGGAAAGATGGAGAGAATATAAAGTATAAATATTCAAGAAAATGCTCCAAATCAAAGTAACAGTCCCACAAAAAGAACATTTGTTTCGGGGAATATTATGAAAAATCCTCTTAAAAAGTAAAATATTCGAGATTAGCTCTTTTTTTTTTTCTTTTTTATTAGGTAAACCGTCCTCTCCAGTTAACTTTTTATCCAAAATGATAACATTTTTTGTCCAAAATTATAAAATGATCAAAATAGTCTTTAAAATATTAATTAATAATAATATTAAAGAAAATAAATAAAAAAAACTATTAATTAATTAATAATAAGACAAAATAAAATAAAATAAAATAAAAATTGAAAAACTATTAATTAAACTACAACAATATTAAAATCAAACTAAAACTCTTGCTCTCTCTCTCTTCTCTTTTCCTCTCCTCTCTCCATCATTGACCGGTGATGACAGTGTCAGAAAATCTCTACAATGATGGTGTTGATGGATGGTGGTGGTAGACCTCTCTCTCTTTTGCTCTCTCTCTCCTCTTATCCTTTATGGTTTGGTTTAGGATTGATGTGTTTTGTGTTTTGGAATTGATGTGTTGAATCGATGAAGGGATGATGATTTGGGGTTTAAAGGATGATGAATATAGGTGTTGGAAACCGTTTCTAGGTTTTGCAACATGTTGGAAACCTAGCAAGTTGGAAACCCATTAAACGAAAAAAAAAAAAAAAAAAAGTAAAACAGAAAAGAGATGAGAAAAGATGAGATGATTAATGGAAGTGGGTTGTTTTTGGTTGATGAATGAGTTATTTCTTGTTGATATGGATGATTAATGGGAGTGGGTTTTTTTTCTTTGGATGAAGATGAATGGGTCTTTTTTGGATGAAAATGATGAGGTTTTTGGATGATGATGAATGGTTTTTATTATTTTTATTATTATTATTTTTTAAAAAGCTTGTTTGCATTTTTTTAAATGATTTCCACTGTCCGTCATGCTGATGGACAGTGGAAATCACTTTAATTTTTTTAGAAAATTCTTAATTTTTACAATTTTTTTAATTTGTTAAATTATTTTAACAATTTTTCTCATTTCAAAACTTTAATTATTTTATTATATTACAATTTTATCCTTAAATTTTTACATCAGTTAGGTTTTTTAGACGGTAGGGGGTGGTTCACCTACAAAAGAAAATCGGGGGTTAATCTCGTATAGTTTATTTACTAGGGGGGTCTTTCACAGTATCCCTTTCTTTCAGAATTTTATTTACCTCCTAGGCAATATGTAATTTAATGTAGAGCAGAATCACCCCCTGTGAAAGGTACCACTACCTGACATCAAAATCCCTAATAGGATGAACAACAATATGCAAATGTTATATAGTGGACATCCCAAAATTTTGTAGTTAAATTTTATTGCAGAAAAAAAATTCTTTAACATATATGATTAAAAAAAATGCGAAACTTGACAATTAAAGGTAGTGTAGACATACTTCTTGTAATGGTCAAAAATTACAACTTAAGCATATAGACCCAAAAGCCCATTAACAAAGCTCATAGATGGCCCAATTGACCTCATTGCTTTGCATAACCTAGGCTTGCACGTCAATTGGATAGCCCAATAACTCATGGGTTGATCGACCGTGTTGCTTGAACGGCCCAGCCCATGATTTCGGTCCGTCGCACTTGGTCCAATCTACTTTCACAAGTCAGCCTACAGCTCGAGCGACAACCCAAAAATCAGGCCTCGAGGCTTACTTTCCGATTTCATCTGTAATCTGATTACCTTTATTCTCAAGAAATAATCTTTCCTTAATAGTAATATGAAAATATTGAGAATATGATGTTCACCGTTTTTGGCCCAAGATCCAAGGATTAACTTGAGATTTCCTAGATCCTCTAAGATCTAATCTCCCTAGTATCATTAGATATGGAAAGTACCCAAAACAAAAGAACTTTCGCCATCTATAAAAAGGATCTTTACTTCATAGACAAGACACACACACACATAGAGAGAGAAGATAGTATTTCCTTATAGACATTCGACCGAAGTTTCCCTAAAGGTCGTTTCTTGGGTTAACAACATTCTAAGAAACGATCTGCCTTCTTTGTCTAACCGCCGTCTTAAGTCCTTTCTGATATTAGCTCATTCTTATGTGTTTACGCTTTATTTACTCATTTATTGAATAATTTGTTAACTTGAGTGTCAGAGTGTCTACGACTGACATCACATCATTATTATAGTCACTTTCACTCCTTTGTTTGATTTGTGCAGGGTACGAATTGCCGAGTTCTAAGGAAGTTGACGAGCGAGTCTTTCTCCACATGAGAATAGTGTAGATCGACCCTACTACAGTTTGGTACCGTCTAAGGGGACTTGGTAATTTGTAGTCATACAGGTTGAACCAACTAACGACATGAGCTTGTTAAGATGCTAGGCAACTAGTCGAGCGAAGAAAGGATATCTGCTGTGATAGACTAGATAAAGGCGTACAGAGAACAATTAAGGAAGCTCCAAGAGGAGAAGCTCGTTATGCTTACCAAAAATGAAGCAATCCAAGTTCAGAACGTTGAGCTAAGGCAAAGGGTCGAACAACTACTAATTTGAATATAGGTGCGGGTTGATACCAAGGAACTAGGCCTTCAGGCATCGAAGGAAGGACACCTCCTATAATAGTTCGGTCTGCACCCAGATCACAGAGCAAGTTCAGTTAACAAATCAACCCCACTACACCTCTAATTCTAGATTGCCTAATAATGTACAATATTAGATACAGTTAGGTCATTTGTTTGATGGCTTCTCTCTTGATATACACTAAAGAAGTTAGCTCCCACAAATGTCCTCTGAAGCCACACACAAAGCATGATGGAAAAATTATTACAAAATAGAGATAATGAACTGTTGATTTGCCTTTCTCTAATTGCATTTTTGCTGCTTGCTTGTCAATTTCATTGTCCAAATAATTACCATTCCAAAATCTTTCAATGCTCAGCTATTAAAAAGGTGTATATTGACCAAGACAACTTAAATTCAGAATGTTGTTCCCAGCCTTGTCATAAAAATTAATTGAAGAAATGTTCAACAATGCAACATTGTTCAATTTAACTAGAGCCTTTCTAAAGAATTTCAAACATAAAGAGAGTTGAAAGGAAACAACAAAACAAAAATCTCATATAAGGATGAGAGTTTTGAGTGGTTTATAAATTGTATGAGCTTTTTAAGGTGTAAATGTTTCTTATGTTGTCAAATTCAAAGACAAAAACAAGAAAATTGTGTCAAAAGCGGATAATATATACATTGGACCGAATTGTAAAAATGATTTCGACAAAGAAGATGAAGCCAATCCCCTTTTCATTAAAATGATTTACGCAAATGGTTTGAACTTTTGATATGTGGAAGGATTGAAAAATTTCAATGGGAAGGACTTCCCACATTTAAGGTTCATATAAAAAAGGAACAAAAACTAAATAAAACATATAAGAAATAGAGTTTATTAAATTAAAGGCTGTTGATGTGCATAGAAGCATTTCATTTACCTTGATTTATTGGATAATAAGTATTTCTCAAAGGGATTTAATAACGTCTAATCTTCTTCCTAATCAGAGTTGAAGCTACCATTGGATTTTCCAAGATCTTGCGTGTACATTAAATGAACCCCACAACTTTTCACCTCACAACATTCTATGTGATCACCATAACGATCTTGAAGATAGAATTGCATAAAGACACTACTGCAACATAATCCATTGTTATCACAGGGACGCACATGAAAACTAAACCCCACGAACAGATGATCTGACCCAACATAACGAGGTCCACGATAACCATTGGCCTAATCATCCAAACTGCCATTAACAGCAAAGCAGTGCCTTCTTTAGATTCGAATCTGCATTCATATATAGGAAACATCCAAGACCCTACCATCGTCTTGATGGTCTCGAAGTTCCACAATTGCACACAAGCCAAAACTAACAAAGTTATTATTGAACCAACTTGATGGCAGATTGGGATGTATAAATGATCCTGCATTTTGAAAACTAAACCACCTCAAGGGAAACATATGCAAGCACTTGGTACATCATCACATCCCTGTACCTTGAGTCATTTTGGCACACTACTGCTTTTAATACAGAATTGTTATGAGAAGGAAAGAAAAAGGCAACTTAATCTTGTAACTTGTTATTTATTTATTTATTTTGAAATCTTATAAACTATTATTTTTATTTTTATTTTTTTTTTCCAAAAAGTTTTCTGTTATGAAAAGTTTTTAAAATTTTTTAGTATGTAATCAATTAAATTTTTGGGCTGCTAATTAGGGAGTAATTGATGGAAAAATATATATTTTTCCTATCAATTTAAAAGGAAGGATTGAAGAAAAAAAAATTGGCAAATATATATAGATATTTATAACATATTTTTTCTCCTAATCACTATTATGGTTTGAAGCCATTCATATAAAGCTTAGTTTTTCTATTCACAGCAGCCAACTCTCATGTGTCATTCAAAAATTCTCTTCTCTATTAACAAAGTTAAACCTTCAACCATAGTAATATTGGAGATCAATATTTATTGTGAAAGTGTTTGGGAAGCAAGTAGGTTTTCTTCATTTTCTTTCATATTTTTTTTATTTAATATTAGAAGTTTATGATATCTTATTATCTATGTTTGACGTCATTTCAAAATAAAATTAAAATTTTATGGATTTCTTTTAGAAGAGATAGAGGCTATTGCAAATTAATTTTGTTTCCTAGTAAACGTGTTAGATTTGTTTAATTGTTTGACTAGGCAAATGAAGGTATAAAATTATGAAATTTGGTATGCTCCTTACGATGTTAGGTTATGTTTTGAAAAATTTCATGGTCATATGATAAGTATGCAATTAATTTGGAATTTTCGTTTATCTCTAACTTAGTAAAATAAAAATTTAGACAGAACTGAATTAGGTTGAATCATGAAATTGTTGGACATGAGTTGATGTTATATTGGTCTCATTAAACTTTCATATGAACCATTATGAGTCTTCTTTAAGCCCTTAAAATTTTAAGGATTTTCATGGAGCGGTATAATTTTAAAAATTCTGATATCAAGGGCTATTTAGTTTCGAAACTTATGTTGGTACAGTCTTGGTTTGGATTTGGAGGTTTACGTTGACAGGTTAACAAAGATATTTAAGGCTGAAAATTTTTGTGACATATATTCTGGGTCTTTAGAGTACATATATGCATTTTTAGGATGATTGGTTTTATCTACAATTTATTAAAAATGGAGAAAGTGGACTGCATTAGTCGAGGCAGTATTGACAGTAGTGGATTTTAATGGTATTTAAACTTGGATTAATTTAGTAAGTTAATATTTCCTATAAATTTATGAGTTTGGTAATGTGATTTTAGTTTGATGAGAGGGATTAAATTCGTAAAATTATTTCTCTATTGGGACAAGTGGAAGAGGGAAGAAAACCTTATATATTACCTTAATATATTATGTTTTCAATTTTGAAAATACTTTGATTGTTCTTTTTAAATAATCAAATGAAACCTTAAGTTTTTTAATGTTATTTTTCATTATATTTTATTTAAATGATCTTAAATCCTCAAATATATGTCTTTTGTAAATTATTCAATTGCATTAAAATTATTGACTTCTTATTTGAAAGTGTGATATGTTTTATCAAAAGTATTCATTAGTATTTAAAAAGTATGATATGTATTATAATCGTAATTGTAATTAAAACGTTTTGGCTTATCTATCTGTAGTTCATTTAGTTGTATTAGCCTAGGCACTGAGATTATAGGTATCATAATTGTATCGTATTGATCCAATTGAATTATTTATTGTTGCACAATATTAATTGTATTGGCCCTGCATCAAAATTACATGTGTTAATTGTATTGGCCCCACACTAGGATTATAAGTATTAATTGTATTGGCCCTACACTGGAATTATAGGTGTTACGATTGTATCGTATTGTTCGGGTTACCAGAATTGTGAATGATATTATGTGACAGAAGCTACTTCCATTTTTATTTAAACTTGTATATGGAACATTGATCATTATTTTTGACATCGATTTTAAATATTGAATGTTTTTTTATATCGTATTGTTAAAATGTTTTATTGGTTTTAATATATTTGCAATTATTTCAATTACTATGAAATTACGGTTTTATTTTTACTGTAAAGTTACTTTATAAAATTATAATATCTCTTTATAATTATATACGACATAGTAATGTATAATATTTATTTATTGAGTTGACGGTTCATCCTTCATCCTTACTATTTTTACATATTAGTAGACTTTATTTATTTTGAGGGATGACTTCGTGATATTGGTGTCACTTAGAGGAGGATTTCGGTTCTGTTATTGTGGTTATATTTCTTGCTATTATCCAAGAACCATTTAAGATTGTTTCATTATTAGGATTTAATTGTAAGGATTGATTTCGAATGATTGTGAATTTGAGTTGTTTAAGACTTTTATTGAGATATTGTTCAGACAAATTTATATTATTAAATTAAATACTTTATGAAATTATTCTATAATCATGATTTAGTTTTGGAGATTTAAGTGATTGATTGAATACTTCATTTTATTGTTTTTTATGACAAATTGGGGTGTTACATTTTCACTGTTATAACCTGGTAACATATGCAAGCACTTGGTACATCATCACATCCCTGTACCATAAAAATAGTTATTTTGGTACACTACTGCTTTTAATACAAAGTTGTTATGAGCAGGAAAGAAAAAGGCAACTTAATCATATAGCCTCTTAAGAATGATAACTATTTGTGCGACTAAGATAACTAAAATAGATATAATAAGACTTGAACATGTACCCATCAAGATAAATGGGAAGGTATATATAAACTAATTAAAATTCTGTTTAATATAAACTAGCTAATTAAAGAAATGAGAATCAAGGATCTTAGGACAGCTGAAGGTTGATCTTTCCTTCCATCTCTATGGGATATCCGAATGGCCAAGCAATGATGGCTGCAGCATACATTGTAGCGTCACCAGATTTCCTACAAATGGGTTCCAAAATCATAATATATGGTTCTCTGATGGTTTCTTAGATTGGTCCTCACGAACTATTTCTGTTGGTCTATGAAGAATAAGATATTTTGAGTCATATAATGAAGATAGACAGCTCAGTTACACGCATGTGAAAATGTTAAAAGAGGAAATATAGGTAACTGCTATATTGTTGTCCCTAGTACATAATGTAACTTCAGGTCACAATGCAGCTCTAGTCAATTTAACTCTTGAACGGTTTTGCTCAGGAGGTTTCAGTCAACAAATTGTTAGGAAATTGGCAACAATAAAAGTTGAGCCAGTCCCACATCGGAAATAAAAGACAAAAATAAAAATGGAGTGAATCCCATATCTGAAACAAAACAAGGAAGAATGGGTTTTGAAGGCTATAAAAGGAGTTCAAGGTTTTGGTTTCAAATCACCCCAGTCAAAGACACTTTAAGCATTGTTTTTGACTCTACTTAAATTGCTTTCTTGTTCTTATTATTTTAGAGTGTAGGAAGGTGTGAGTTGATGTATGCTTTGGAGAGTGCAGGTATATTGGGGTCGTGGGATGTGAGAGAATAGTTTATGTGATTGTAACAATTTTTCACATAGTAAATTTCTTTCTGAGGGCCGTGGTTTTTTCTCATGATTTGGAGTTTTCCACGTAAATTCTTGTGTTGTGGTGATTGTTATTATTTTCTATTTTATTTCTCTATTATTTCTGATATTCTTACAGAAGGTAGGGTTTTTTATAAGAAGAGATTTTGGGAGGCGAATTTTCCTAGCAATTGGTATCAGAGCCAGATTGTCTGGTTGATAAGGTGTCAGATGTTTTAGAAAATTCTTAGTATGCTCTGTGGTTGCAGTATTATCTGATCTTCCACATCAGAAAAGAATTGTTCTTGGTTGTTGGAATAAGTGTGGTGGTGTGAAAGTGTATGTCTAGGGAAGGTTCTGGCTAGTAAAGACTTGATATTTAACTGTGTCTATTGTGACCGACCTCTCTTTCCTGGGAACTTACCTGGTGTATTGTTCACGGACTACAAGTGCACTATTCCAGTATACAGTTATGTCAAAGTTTTCAAGCTCTATGAGGTTTGATGTGGAGAAATTTGATGGAAATATCAATTTCGGCTTGTGGCAAGTGCAAGTCAAAGATGTGATGATACAATCCGGGTTACACAAGGCGTTAGAGAAGAAACCAAGCCCTATTCTCAACGAAGATTCTAGCGAAGACAAAGATTCTAGCGAAGACAAAGATTCTGTAAAGCCTAGTATGAGCAATGAAGATTGGAAAGATCTAGATTTGAGAGCTGCAAGTGCAATTCGCCTGTGTTTGGCCAAGAATGTTCTTACAAACGTGTATGGAATATCAACAGCCAATGAACTCTAGGAGAAGCTTGAAGAGTTGTATCAGGCAAAGGGCATCTCAAATCGGTTATACCTGAAAGAACAGTTTCATACTCTGCATATGGATGAAGGTATGAAAATCTCAGATCACCTAAGTGTTCTCAATGGTATTGTTTCTGAATTAGAGGCTATTGGAGTTAAAATTGAAGATGAGGATAAAGCATTAAGGCTCATCTTGTCTCTTCCACTTTCCTATGAACACATGAAACCTAGTTTGATGTATGGGAAGGAGACTCTGAAATTTGTAGAAGTTATCGGTAAACTCCTTTTTGAGGAGAGAAAGCTGAAAAGTAGAGATCGCACTTCATCAATAGAATCAATGTTGGTAACTAAAAATGGGAGCAACCAGAAGAAGAAGAACTCCGGGAAGAATCTAATTTGTTGGGGGTGTGGACAATCTGGGCACGTCAAGAAAAATTGTCAAGGTGGAGCGGGTTCGGTAAAAAGCTCCGAGGCAGAAGCTAACAGTATCTCCCTCATGGGAGAAAGAGATTTCCTTTGAGAAGTGAGAAGTACATCCTCATGGTATGTCTGCGTTACCATGGAAGAGGATGTGTTGTTAGCCGATTCACAATTGCACACGGGCATTGGTTTGACATTGATGCAAGGTGTGTGGTAGAATGTATGTCGATGGTTGATGAACTTCCGGTAAAACCAAATGTGGAAGTTGCACCATAAAGTTTCAGCACGTTTTTCGACATGTGCCAAAGTGAAATTCTTGGAATGTGTTAATTCTAAGTGAGTGTGCTCTTTTAGTGTGGAGTATGATAGTTCTATGGGTTGAGAATTATGATTATCGGTATAGACAATGATTGCACTGAAATTATAGTGGATGTTTCTTTTATTTTGCCAAGGTGGAGTTTGTTAGGAAATTGGCAACAATAAAAGTTGAGCCAATCCCACATCGAAAACAAAAGGCAAAAATAAAAATAGAGTGAATCCCACATCTGAAACAAAACAAAGAAGAATGGGTTTTGAAGGCTATAAAAGGAGCTCAAGGTTTTGGTTTCGAATCGCCCCAATCAAAGACACTTTAAGCATTGTTTTTGACTCTACTTAAATTCTTTTCTTGTTCTTATTATCTTAGAATGTGTAGGAAGGTGTGAGTTGATGTATGCTTTGGAGAGTGCGGGTATATTGGGGTCGTGGGATGTGAGAGAATAGTCTATGTGATTGTAATAATTTTTCACATAATAAATTTCTTTCTGAGGGCCGTGGTTTTTTCTTCTGATTTGGAGTTTTCCATGTAAATTCTTATGTTGTGGTGATTGTTATTATTTTCTATTTTATTTCTCTATTATTTATGATATTCTTACAGAAGGTAGGGTTTTTTATAAGAAGAGATTTTGGGAGGCGAATTTTCCCAACACAAATCTCATAATATTTCGAAAGAGATCTGTATATTTTCTCCAACCTAAATGTAAGGCATTGACGTACCATCGTTCCTCATATTATTAGTGATTTTGGAGTCATTAATTTTGAACCTTCGTTATTGTTCCAATATGGCCATAAGGGTAGGCAACATTACTTCTATGTTACTTACAACCTTCAATTGTGACTAAGCTAGGAATTCTTCCAGCACTAACTTAAACTCCTTTGTTGAAGAGTTGCTTCATGGCATGGATGTAGAGCTCTTCAGATGTTTGATCATTATAAAATAAATGCCAACTTACACAAATGTGCTTGTCGTCGAGAATCTTGAGTCCAAGGACAATATCAGCCAGAAACTTCAGTTTTCCATTCTTCTTGACGATAAAATGCATCAGATGAGTAAACAAATTAGTTGATTGCAATAATTCAGTAGTGAAACAACAATTAGCGGTCTTGAAAACATTATTTATACAATTTTACCTGACTGCTTGTCCATAAGGCCATTAGCATTCTCTAATCAACCATCTGTCTCTACCTTCACCACACGAGTTTAAATCTGTTAGGCACAAGAAAAGAATTACATAATATTTGACATGTATGTTTGATGAAGTTTGGAAGCAGGCATGCTATACAATGCAAATTTACTCTTTGTTTCTCTTCTAATGTAGGACAAATTGTGAGTATTTCCATTCGGTAGCGTTAGATAGTCTCACATTGGTTGAAGAAATGAATTTGTATTGATTTATAAGGTGAGGGTAAATCTCCACTCATTAGTTAACTTTTGTGGTGGAGTTAGACCCAAGACCCTTTTCTGAAATGGTATCAGAGCTTGGGTTAGGCTTTATCTATGTTGCATGGTCCAAACTCAGTTGCATGAGTGTAGATGCTACCGAGTGGGCACTTTACGCATGAGGGAGGATGATAGATAGTCTCACATTAATTGAAGAAGTGAAAGGGTGTTAGATATTCCCATATTGTTTGAAGAAGTGGTCTTACATTGATTGAAGAAGTGAAAGGGCATTAGATATTCCCTATTTGTTTGAAGAAGTGAATTTTGTATTGGTTTATAAGATAAGAATAAATCTCCACTCATGAACTAGTTTTGTAAGAAGTGAATTTTGTAATGGTTTATAAGGTAAAAGTAAACCTTCATTCATGAGCTAGCTTTTGTGAATGAGTTAGACCCAAGACCATTTTCTAACAGGTAATACTTATTTTCATCAAGGCACTTTCTGAAATAAAACTACTGGCAGCTTTAGGCAATGTTAAATTGCTCTTGCTTTGTCCACCACAACGTATTTACTAAAATGCGGCTATTTTCAAAGCCACCTCCAATATAGTTGATATAAGCAATTTCTTCTATCAGTAGTTGCGATGGAAAACAGAAAAAATGCTCATGTATTAGTGGTGACAGTGCCTATGTACCTTATTTCCTCTTGATGTAGACATTTCTAAGGAGACAAGTGTGTAATGTTCAGCTAACCTTTTGCTGCATCACTATGAAGCCTATAGGGCACAGGGTAAGGAACCATGAATGGTAAAAACTTTAAAGAAAATGCTGCTCTTTCAAATAATAAAGAATTTTAGTTTCCTTCTTTAACTGATGCTGCTGCCCGGTATACAAAGGAGAAGATGCACAAGGTAACTAAAAGAAGAGTAGAATTGTCTACAGCAATCCAACATCAATACAACAGAGAATTTCAAGATGAGAAATCAAGATACATATGGCAGAAACGCAAAGACACACATCTTCCGACATTTCATTTTGCAGAAAGGATTCCTCGACATGAAGTTAGACAGTAGAAAGTTGACACTTCGATTCCTACAATCCACAAGATCAACAACCATGTAAGTAGAGATAATAAAATAAAGACCAAGGCCTTTTTTCCCAAAGAGACTTGAATTTTTTTGCCTTTTTTCCCAAAGAGACTTGAATTTTTTTTTCTTTTTCAACCATCAATATTACATTTTGATCTTACAATCATCCTTGAACTAAATGTATGATCTCTTTTAACATCATTGCCACACAAATTGTATTGGAAAGATGGAGAGAATATAGAGTATGAATTACAATAAAATGCTCCAATCCAAGTGACAGACCCATACAAAGAACATTTTCTTTATAAGAGATAGATTTTATTAGATTAAAGGCCGCTGGTGTGCCTAGAAGCATTTCATTTACCTTGATTAATTGCAAGCATTTGGTTTATCATCACATTCCTGTACCATTAAATGGTCATTTTGGTACATTACTGAATATGATACGAAGTTGTTTTGAGAAGGAAAGAAAGAAGCAACTCAACATTATATTGGAGAGTGGGATAGGCCTTACTGTAATCTTCACATGAAGCTTCCAGTACAAAGTGTCTTGCATCTTTCAGAATGTCTTCGAGTGCATTCCAATCCAATTCGAAACAATTGATGAAGTTAGAAGACAGTGCCCGCCGAGACTTTAGTATGGGCAGAGTTGATAAGCCTGATAAGGCCTCCAGTGATGTACAACTGCGCACATTTATACATGTGCACTAATCATTGTTATTTGTTACTCTGAGGCATATACCTGCAACAACATGATCAGATGAAAATTTATATACAATAAAGATTGGCCAAAAATTAGAAGCATATACCTGGACATCATCCCAAGGCTGTTCAATGTTACTCTGAGGCATATAAACTGCAACAACATGATCAGATGAAAATTTGATGTCAAAGATTTGAACGGATATCCATGCCAATAGAGATACCTTAGCTTAGTGAAAACGGATTCTAGGCCTTCCAAAACATGCACTTTATTTTTATCTCCATAATGTGAACAATGGAATTTCAAAAGTTTCAACTTCTACATCTTTGTAAAAGAATGAGATTTCAAGTATATATATCTTATGTTGAACATATCCAAAGAGATGCCCTCAATTCTTTTAGTGAAGAGACAATAAGTTAATAACAAATATATAAAAAGAACTTTAATCTAATCGAAATCAATCATAGCATGTTCCTATTTTTATCTATGAAAGTTGGAGGTATCAGTTATTTGTTGATGAGATTGCAATGCTACCTGTCTCAATCCGAGTTATTAGATTAGAGGTTGTTAAAATTGAAACTTATATCAGAAGGGAATTAACCTGTTAACAGAAACAATTGCAATGTGGTCAATAAGCCCTTCAGAAATGCTTCCTTCCAGCATCACTTCTGCTAGTGAGAAATGTCCTAGGGAAGGTGGGATTCTTCATTTGAAGTTGTTCTTATAAGTTTTAAAAGCATGCAGAGAACTGCAGTTTGTCTCATTTTTAAAAGCAAAAACTACCCAGATGTTGAGATTTTTGAGAGAGAATGTTGTTAATATTTATAATAGCATGATTCTACCTCATTCACTTTGCAACAAAACTTCCTTTCTTTCTCTGTACGACAACCCATTTATTGCTAAACCATGAAACTTTCAAACGCATATGAAGATATTCCTGTATTGTGTTCCATTTTCTTCAGTGATCATTGACAGGAACTTGGATTTCCTTTTTCTTCTTTTAGGTTGCAATCTATATGAATGGAAGATGTTTTTTTTTTTTGTTGGATTTCAAAGTACAGCGATTCATTTCTCTTCCTATGACTTTTAGGTAATGTATATGACTGAGCTCATTTGAAGCACAATGAAATTACTAGTGTGCAAACTTAATCATCTTTTCATTCATTCTGTTAAATTCTTCCAGTCTGATCTTTATCAATTTTCTGACTAAATGAGTTAAATTATATTAATCATGCTAAGACTTGAGCTATCCTTGCTGGTGTATGCATAAGTGAAACAGAGGTCTATAGAAAATGATCTGAGAATTGCATTAACAAACTGCCAACTAAGGCACAAAAGACATAATACTAAAACAAGTAATAGCAAGACTTTAAACAAGTGCAGCATATAATAGTAATAGCAAGACTTTAAAACAAGTAATTCAAGCGCTTGTCTGTGGCTGCTCTGTGAAAGAGTTTGGTCCTCTGTTGATAACTCAAGGCAACAAACACAACAAATATACGAGTTCAGTTTTCATGGCCAAAACAGACTCTTATGTAAGACAATGAGAGGTTTAATTCAAACATTATTTCGCTGAGAAGTTCCTTGCCCAGCTAGTTGCATCCTTGCACGAGTCTCTTGATGAATGCCCAAACCAGGAAAGCCTTGCTTGATAGCATTCAACTCCATCACTATCTCACTTATGTCCATTCGTTCACTGGGTGTTTCTGTTGAACAAGCAACTCCGATCCTTACTAGTGAAATCAAACATTCTCCCATTAGAGCTTTCATCCTATCATTTAGATCTTCTTCAAATATCAGCATTCGCAGGTCTGTAATGTCCATCACTCTGTCAGGTAACGCCATTTTACAGAAACTGTGGAGGTTTAGGCCATCTTTAAACATCTCATCAGTTGGTCTCTTCCCTATCAACATTTCGAGCAGGAGTATTCCAAAGCTATAAATATCTCCCTGTGCTGATACCGGTTCCCCCATCCCATATTCTGCACATATATTATGAGGGATAATAAAAAAAACGAGTTATTTTTCTTTGAGATCAAAATTTTCTTTTAACAAGTCAAGTACATCATACTAAAACAAAAGCCTAAAGACATAGATGAACTTCTTACCAGGTGCAATGTATCCTATGGAACCTTTGATTGCAATTAAATTGGACCGCCCTTCAATAGGATTACTTATATCTATTTCAAGGAACTTGGCCAAACCAAAATCCCCCACATGAGCAATCATGTCCTCGTTTAAGAGAACATTGCTCGGCTTCAAATCACAATGAATGATCGGTGTTTTGCAATGGTGGTGAAGATACTCCAATGCAAAGACAACATTGATAACTATGTTAAGTCTTTGAGTGAAGCTTAACTTCCTTGTTGTATTTTCACTTGGATGCAGCCAACTTTCTAAGCTCCCATTTTGCATAAACTCGTAAACAAGAGCTTTAAAATCACTACCTTCAAAACTTATGCTTGAGCAAGTGGTGATTATCTTGAGAAGATTTCGATGTTTGGTTTTCCTTAGCACTTCGCATTCTGCAATAAAGCTCTCTGAAGCTCCAAACCATTCAAGATTGAATACCTTCACTGCTATAGGTTTTTCATTTTGTTGAAGTATTCCTTTGTACACATAACCAAAAGTTCCAACACCAAGCAAATTATTTGAGGAAAATCCGTCAGTAGCTTTAAGAAGCTCATTGTAAAAGACACGAAAAAATTCCTTTCCAAGGGGTGTTATGGATGAAGGTATTCTTGGTTTTCTTTTCCAGCAAATAGCAACCACAAACATTAGCATTACCAAACAAAGGCCCGCGCTAACTATTACAACAATAACTTTGGAGCCAAGATGATTGTTTTGCTTCTTAGACTCTTGAACTGGGCAGACTAGTAAGTGCAAATGAGGAATCCCCCCACAGAGATTCTTATTTCCGACAATTGAAATCACACTAATGTTGCTAAAAGCCCCTTTTAGTGGCATCTCACCTTCTAGGTTATTGAAGGACAAGTTCAAATTACCAAGGAAGGGAAGTTTCTCTAGATCTATTGGAATTGGGCCTGAAAAGTTATTGTGAGAAAGATCCAAATCCACTAATCCTCTCAAGGAAGGCAAAGAGGAAGGGATGCTCCCATGAAATGAGTTACTGCTCAGACGAAGGACTTCCAATTTCAAACAATTTCCAAGAGTCATTGGAAGTTCACTTGACAAATCATTGAAGGAAACATCCAATCCCTCTATATTGTTCAAGATACCAAGCTCAGAAGGCAGGGAATCATTAAATGAGTTGTGAGCTAATTTAATGCCAAGTAAAGAGGATAAAAGGCCAATGGTTTTAGGCACAGAACCATTGAGGTTGTTAAAAGAAAGATCCAATTTTTGCAAGCTTCGAATGTTTTCAAGACTCCGAGGTAAGTTTCCTGTCAGACGTTTATTACCCAGATAGAGTTCGGAGATTTGAGTGAGATTGCCAATGGATTTCGGGATTGAACCGGACAGTTGATTTTCATTTAATGCCACTCCTTGCAAGTCTTGAAGCATTCCTATGTTAAAAGGAATACAGCCTGAGATAAGGTTCCATCGCAAGTTAAGGTTAAGTAGGTTGACGAACTTTGATATACCGTCAGGAATGTTCCCAACAAATTGATTACGTCCTGCAACTAGTACTCTAAGTTGAGTTGAGAGATTGGTAGTGGAATTGGGTAAACCTCCACCAAAGCCATTATCATCTAATGCCAGTACTTCTAACTTGGTGCAATTGGTTAAAGAATCAACAAAACGTAGATCACTAGCAACACCAGTGCCTAAATTATTTTGACCCAAATTCAGAAGCTGAAGATCATTCATTCTTCTTCCAAGATCAACAGGAACTGGCCCAGTGAATCCGTTATCATTGAGGTCAAGGGTTGTCATTCTAGAGGCATTGGAAAAAGAAGCTGGAAAGCGCCCAGTGAATTGGTTTCCTCCGGCAGAAATTTCACCAAGGTTTGGAAGCGTGAGGCCAATGTCCCAAGGTAGACTACCTGTTAATTGGTTACTCGAATATATAAGTACTTGAGGGTGGAAATGTTGTAGAGGGAAGGAGGAACGATACCAGAAATTTTATTTTCTCCAATACCAAAGAACTCCAAGTTTCTGAAATCACCAACTGATTCTGGAATGGTTCCTTCAAGCTTATTTGCACTGACAGAAAGAACTTGGAGTTGGGAATGGTTACCAAAAGATGGAGGGATTATTCCATGCAGATTGTTCCAAAAGACACTAAGCCAAGTGAGCTTGGAAAGAGAACCAAATGCTGCTGGAATTTTCCCAACAAGATTGTTGTAACTTAAGTCAATGACTCTAAGTTCAAAAATAGTGACAAATTGCTTGGAATCTCTCCTTGAAGGGTGTTGAAAGAGAAATTTAGATTATGTAACCGTGACAAATGGCTGATTTCTTGTGGGATATTACCTTGGAACAGGTTGTCTTGAAGCTTAAATTGCCAATGAGGGGTGATATAGACCCTACTAGCCTTTGAGACCTTAAGTCTAGTATGACCACTCTTTGGTACCGCCGTCCACATGTTACTCCATGCCATTGGCATAGATTGTTGGAAATGTTCCACGAATTCAATGCTCCAAAGGGATCTTCGGTGATAGAATCCTTGAAAGTAAGCAAAGCCATTTGATCTGTTTGATTACTAAACATGAGATTGGCATTACAGAGAGAGGTAGCTAACTTAAGCATCAAAATGATGATAATAAAAGATGTCGTTGCCATTTGCTTATGAAGTTGAATGGTTAGGTTTTGTTTTTGTCATGTAAGAAGAGAATTGCAATGCTTGTGATATATAAGTTCTTTTTACAATAATTAAATAATGAAATTTATTATGTATTATTAAAGAGCCATCCCTGAATACTGTATGGTTGATATCAAGTCAATCTTAATTCATAATGTTCTCGACTTGGTCCTTGAACCACTTCTTCCTTCCTTTGCTTCTTATTTGATATCCTTCTTTGTCAATCAACAACTTCCCATCAATAAATAAGAAACACTGCCGGCTGGTGGCCTAGGCAAGGGAGGCAATTGCCTTAGGCCGGTCAATAAATTTATGTTTCAAATTTTCTATTTATAAATTTTACTGTTAAAAGGTTTTTCATTTTCAAACTGCTTTCAAATTCTTAATCCTAAGCCTTTCATGTTTACTGTTCTGCTGGTAGCTTTCATCCTATATCTTCATTTTCATTTATTTTTCAAATTTACTTTCCAATTTAATAGCTTAATTTCCTAACACATACATATCCATTTATTTTTAATAGAATAACCTTCTTAATTATCACGTATTTTCACATGTTTTTTGATTGGATAGCTTCTTTAGTTTTCATGAATTAGAAATATATAGTTAACTAAAATATGTTATTACACTTGAAGCTCTACTTGTTTTTGTACTTCTTTCAAACTCCATAATTTCCTTGTCATTCTAAAAATACCATCAAATAAGACTAATTACAATACCTCAAGATGGCACCAGTAAATTAAAATGCATATATATCTCCAAATTTTATAGGAAAAAATCTAAAAAATTTTCTAAAATGAAAAATAATGTCATTGAACCCCAACTTTTAAAAATATTAACAAAAAACCCCCAATTGTTAGTGGAAAAGTTTTTGTCTAAATTTGTGAATCGATCTAAGCTATTGAAATTTTCATCCAATGGTCAGCAAATTTTTGTCTAAATTTGCGTTAAAATTTGTGTTCTTCGATCTTGTCCTGTATATATAGTGTTTTTACCATCCGTACTTCCTAACTTTAAAAAGTTAACTAATTGAATTCATCCATTGCATTCTCTCTCCTAAAATAAATTATCTCTCCTATTTAATTCAAATATAATGGATAAATTTGATTGGTTTGTACTAGCTTTTAAAAGTTAGGGGTACTGATTACAAAAGCACTATATATATAAATACATAAATATATAGCCCCTTTATAATCAGTACCTGCTAACTTTAAAAAATTAAAATGAATCAATTAAATTCATCAATTGTATTTTTTCTTCTAAAACAAATTCTCCTGCTTATTTAATTCAAATTCAATAGATGGATTTGATTTGTTCGTCCTAACTTTTTAAAGTTATGAGACACTAATTATAAAAGCACTATATATATATATATATATTGCTTTTATATCCATGTCCCTTAGATGTACATTGTAGCTATTCGTCACAGTGTATGATCTAGTCTGATCAACTCTGAATGGTTTTATTTTCTAGTTTTCAGACTATAAATCTCACAATAATTTGAAAGAGGTCTATACATTCTCTCTAACAAAAATGTGTGGCATTGACATCTCATCTTATTTCTTCATGAGGTCCATGCGTGCTTTGCAAGTCACGAGTGTGAAAGCTTATTTGAGTCATTTGACTCACCCATCAATTGTTATAATACAGCGATAAGGGGTATGCAGCAGTTTTTTAAAACCTTAAATCACCACTAAGCAAGTAATTTTCCAAAATGCAGTAAGTTGACTCGGCTGAAAAGCTGCATATCATGGTACAGATGTATAGTTCTTCAGATTTTATTTGATCAGCATATAAAAAATAAATTGTAACTTATACAAATGTGACAGTCATGGAGAATCTTAAGTCCACGGACCATATCAACAAAAACTTCAATTGTCCGTTCTTCTTGGCGATCTAATACATTAGAAGAGTAAGCAAATTGGTTGATTTCGGTAATTAAATAGGGAAAGAAGCATAAGCCGCCTTGAAATAATCATTGATACAGTTTTGCACTTGCCTGCTTGCCCATGATGCCATTGGCATTCTCTAATCAACCTGCAGTGGTTAAGTTTAGGTTTGTTAGGTACAAGAAAAAGAAGAATAACATAATTGACATCAATATTTTGATGCAGTTTGGAAGAGAATTGTAATGCTTGTGATATATAAGATTTTTGTAGTAATTAAATAATGTAATTTATTATGTATTGTTAGAGGGCCGTCCCTGAATACTGTATGGTTGATATCAAGTCAATCTTAATTCATAATGTTCTCAACTTGGTCCTTGAACCACTTCTTCCTTCCTTTGCTTCTTATTTGATATCCTTCTTTGTCAATCAACAACTTCCCATCAATAAATAAGAAACACTGCCGGCTGGTGGCCTAGGCAAGTGAGGCAATTGCCTTAGGCCGGTCAATAAATTTATGCCTCAAATTTTTTATTTATAAATTTCACTATTAAAAGGTTTTTCATTTTCAAAACTACTTTCAAATTCTTAATCCTAAGCCTTTCATGTTTACTGTTCTGCTGGTAGCTTTCATCCTATATCTTCATTTTCATTTATTTTTCAAATTTACTTTCCAATTTAATAGCTTAATTTCCTAACACATACATATTCATTTATTTTTAATAGAATAACTTTCTTAATTATCTCGTATTTTCACCTGTTTTTCGATTGGATAGCTTCTTTAATTTTCGTGAATTAGAAATATATCGTTAACTAAAATATGTTATTACACTTGAAGCTCTACTTGTTTTTGTACTTCTTTCATACTCAAATAATTTCGCTATCATTCTAAAAATACCATTAAATAAGACTAATTACAATACCTCAAGATAGTACCAGTAAATTAAAATGCATATATATATATATATGTATCTTCAAATTTTATAGGAAAAAATCTAAAAAAACTTTTTGAAATAAAAAATAATGTCATTGAACCCCAACTTTTAAAAATATTAACAAAAACCCCTAACAACCCGACCCCGCCCCCCCAACCGTTAGTGGAAAAATGGTTTCCATCCAAAAAGTTAGTGGTTTTCTCATAAAATCTTAAAAGATCAAAATGTACTTACTGTTCTTTATTAAAGATTGAAAAATACAAAATTAAAATATATTAAAATTAAAAAATTACAACTTTAAATAATTAAAATAAATTAAATTTTTTAAATAAATAAAAAAAGTTAAAATAAATATTAAATAATTAACTTAATAATATTAATAATAACTCTAACAAACAAATATAATAAATTAAAAATTAATTAAATTAAATTAAATTAATAATAAATAATTAAAAACAATTTTAAAAAAGGTGTTGGAGATCCCAAATGTGATTTCCACCCTTCACCAAGACAAATGAAGGGTGGAAATCCCTTTTTTTTAAAAATTAAAAATTAAAAATTTTAAAAAAAAAACAAAACTTTAATTAAGAATCAATACAAATCAAACCCAGTTCTTCACCAGTTCTAGATCTTCACCTGTTCGCAAATCATTTCCAGTACTAAAACATACCAATGAAACCCATAATCAATACAAATCAAATCCAGAAATTTTTTTATATCCAATTAGTTCTTCAATAATACACAAATCGAACTGATAATTAATTCAAATGAAAATATGAACCGACCAAATCATTCTAAACAAAACAATAACTTTAATTAATTAATCATACAAATGAAAATAGAACTTTAATTAATTAAATTAAATTAAACCCACACCGATCTTCAATTTCGAATGATTTGGAACTAGCCAAATCTGACCAGCAAATGAGGGTCTTGTAGCCTTTGGGAGCAATAGATTGAACGATGGTAAGGGTCTGAAAACAACTGTAACACTTCCTACCCGTCCTTTTACCAAACGACTCCAAGGAGCGCTACATTCATATCATTTTTACTAAATCCATAATGCAAAAAACCATATATTAAATTATACATATCAAAAATATGAAATTTCAAAAACTTTAACAACTAATTTCAAAACTTTTATTTCATGCGGAAAAACTGCTAGAGTTTCCCCTAAAATTCGGACTTTCCCAACCTGTTACAAATTCAATATTTTCATTTCCAACACAATTTCCCACAAACATATTCAACAACTGGAACCGAATTTCGTTTGGTTCATCATTTTTCCATATACACCACATTTAGCAAATATTTACACAAATTGATTTTCTTTACAAAAAATCACCATTTTTAAATCCAAATACATACATACATGCACATGAATACAAATGGAAACTTTTATATACAAAATCGAATATGATATATATAGCCAAATAAATATGGAAGGATGGATAGATGTAACTGTATCGACTCGTTGCAGATGTGCTTTCTCTTCAATCTTCGCCCTCTTAACGCAATCTACTACCTACGCGTGAAAATTCCAATGTGCTAAGCATATTTACTTAGTGGGTGTACATAAAATTCGAATTCATAGTCTTTGAATATAGACAATTTCATACCATAAAAATAACAACTTTTCAATTCAAAATCATTTGACAACTTGTTAAACACATTTAAAAACCAAATCACACATACATTAAATTATTGGTCTAAATCAATTTCCATTGCCCATTGTAAACACTAGTATGATACCTTGAACTGGGAAACGGGCTCTCCGGCATCGGACACTTGGTGCCTACCCGCCGAATTGCATCTCACATATATAAATCAATTATTTGGAACCGGACACTCGGTGCCTCTCTTGGTCTCTAAATTAATGATTTTTGATTTTGTTTCAAGCATATCGACGTAGTACTGCTATATAACCCTATTGGCATGCCAACTTCCAATCCTTAACCTACCAATACTCAGGTTTACCAGAGCTCATTTCATATTTCATATGGATACATATATAAAGGTCACCGTTTCTTTTCAATTTAAAAGATTTCATAAATCATTTCAAACAATTTTCACTTAGTAATCAATTCTCCTTTTTATCAACACAATCATTCAAAATACATAATCAAACATGGTTTAACACATAGATTTAATTACACACCCAAATCATTAACATTTTAGGAAGCTATTTTCATATCATTAAAAGCAACAATTCAAATCAAATTGTACACCAACCTTTGGCCTCTTTTCTTGGTTTATTTCAAGTTCCAATGGAAGCTCACATATTTTCTTTTCCTTTTCCTTGGCTTCCCGGAGTTATCTCTTCTCCTGGATTTTCCAAGAACACATAGAAAATAAATAAGAAATTCATTCCATAAATCAAATGTATATCTACTAATTCTAAATGATCCAATTACTTTCAATCTCACCAAACTCCATTAAAACCCATTTGACCTTAGAACTTCTCTTCTATGGTTCTACTTAACCAACACTTTAAAAATTTCATTTTCTTTCCATGAATCTCACTTATTCTCACCAAGGAACACACTCATATGCGTGAAATAATTTCTGAAGCTCGAAACGAAAAATGACATTTTTCCACCCCTCTTGGCCGAATGGTATGCAGCCCCAATCCTTTGATCTTCTTTCCTCAATTCTTGCTCCATTCATCTCCCTAACTCGCATTTAGATCACCCGTAAAGGGGTTTTAAAAAATTCCAACTATCGGGTAGTGAAACCTAGGAAAAATCCATTTTTTCGACACTATTTAGGTGCACTTTCACCATTTTTCATTTCTAATTTCAATTCTCCTTTTTCTAATGTTATTCACACTTAATTATACTCATTCAATACATTCAAACATATACATGAAGTGGTATTACATGATATTCACTTATGCCCTTCATATGGCCTTTACATTGGAAGTTATCTAAATTGATTTCTAACTTGTTTATAGGTTTCTCCAACATGTTTTCAACATGGAATCATGCTTAAAAGACTCAAATTTTATTGGATTCCTACAGCCCTCACTATGGTCTTTCATGGCATAACATACAACAAGTTCATTTCCTTTGAATTTTTCATGATAATTCATTCAACATTTCATCAAACACCTAACATACAACTCATTTCAATAAAAAATAAACTTAAATCGATCGTTGAATTTCTTCAACACAACCCTAACTCATCAAACTTCATGGCTCTACATGATCTCCTCTTGCTTTTGTCTCTAAATACTCAAACAACATCACAAACAAAAACCCACATCCAAATCCACTCAAACATCAACATAAACATCAATCCAACATCATTTCAATGACTTCAAAAGTATGAAAACTCACCTTGATTTGCTTGATTTCTTGCCTCTAACTTGTTTATCTACCTTATATTGGCTTGGAGACTTGACTTGGAGCTTGAAATTGGATTGGAACTCACTTGAACATCCTTAATTTCTCCATGGCCGAATTCTCTCTTTTTTTTTCTTCACTCTCAGTTTTGCCTTTAATTTGTGTTTTGCTTCTTTGTTTTGGTGAGAAACACACAAGTCAAAGTATATATATTTTTATCTTTTTCAAAATGACCATTACATCCCTGAAAATTTGGTTGTCCGTCTTTCGACTTTGCTTAATTCTAGTTTGACCCAAAATATGAGTTGTTTCTTTCATTTTAATCCCTTATCACACTTAATAATCTCCTAAGGCCATTTACCATTTTACCCTCCTATTTATTCTCTAATTGGGTTCAATCAATTCCTAGAAGTTCCCTACATTCTTTGGGTATTTTCATTAATCATTTAGGGTCCTAAAATATCACTTAGGGATTATTACTAGGGAAACCCTAAATAGAATTCGAAGACTTAATATATATATATATATATTCACATTTAATCTACTTTTGCATGTCAAATCTCAATTCAAAAATGATATGCATGCTTAAATATTTGGGGTGTTACAACAACAATTCAGTCCAATGCCGTTTTGAGAACAATGTCACTCGAATCGCTCACTAGAGGAGGAAAAGGCAGCGGTGGAGGAAGAGGTACCAAAGGTGGCAAAGAAGAGTGGAAACCAGAGGCGACAAGAAGAGGAACCACTCAAATGATCTCGGACAATGCCATTGTGTTGTCGGTGGAGGAGGAGAAAGAGAGAAGACAAGTTGGTGGGTGGGTGATGAAGTTGAACGATGATGGTGGTTGGGTGAGATGACAATGAGAAATGGTGGGGAGAGAGTAATGGTGATGGGATGAGAGATTTTAGTGGTGGTGGAGTTTTTAATGTTTACACGTGTCCATTTCTGATTCATTTAATTAATTATTTAATTTATTTCATATTTGAAAATATTATAAAATTCAATCCAGTTGTCTCCAATTCATTTTTCAAATGCAATTACCTAAATACCCTTACACCCTAATGGATCCGTCATCTTTGGACGGAAATCACTACCCACAATAGTTAGGGCTTTTCAGATAATAATTTAAAAACCAAGGGTGGTTTTGACATTAGTTTTGATTTGAGGTTATTTAATAATATCCCCAAATTTATATTACCTACTTGTTTACTTTATTACTTTTTAGAGCAAATGCATCTTGAAAAATATAGTGAAAGATAAAATTTGATTGCAGTATATAAAAATATTTTGTTGAAAAATTAAAATATAAAATCTGATTTATAAAAAAAAATTTCCATTATGAAAAAAATAGTGAAAAATTCTATTTTCTGTATCAAATACAAAAGGCCTAATTTGAACTTCTTCGTCCAAGGCCCCCAATAAATCTTGAGCTAACCTTGATGAGAAAATTCTACCCTCTTATCTTCCAGATGCATGATGTAATGACTTCTACCTAAGATATGATTTTCCAACTAGAAAATTGAAGAGTAGTTAAGATTAAAGATAATTTTTTGCTAATATTTTGAATCTTTATCAAGAACAAGGTTCTGAAATTTGCTACTTGTTACTTGACCGGTAAGGTAGTGAGTAACGATTTTCTCGATTTTTTAGCAGGTAATCGACGAGGCGACCTTGAGCACAAAAAAATTAAAAAAAATAAATAAAGATGAAAAAAAAAAAATTCACTAGCAATGGTGACGGTTGACTGCAACGGGAAGGGAGTAGACCGGCGAGCATGAGAAAAGAAGAAAAACTGAGAAGAAGGGACAAGAGTTTGTTTCAAAGAAGAAAAATTGAGAAGTGAACTGATGAAGGTGAGGATCCCCTTGCTTATAATGATGACAACAACGACGACGATGGTGATGAATGAGACAAATCGGTGAACAGGAGAAGACGAAACTCGAGAGGAACTAAGGAAGAATCAAGAAGATTGAGAAAAAAAAAAATGATAGCTTGCAACTCTGGCTAGCCCTTTTGACCTCTGCACACCAAAACAACGTCATTTTGATGCGTCCAAATGAAACCGTTTTGAATTTAGTGAAAAATAATATAATAATAAATTAACTTAAAACGATGTAGTTTTCCCGGCACATCAAACAATGTCATTTTGGTGTCGCAAATTTGGAAAAAAAAAAAAAGGCTAGCATGTGAGTGGACTGATTTAGACTGAGCACTCGACCAACTCGATAAGCACTAGGTCTACCCGATTTCAACCCTCGATCTGAGGCTAATCAAATCGACACAATATCGATCACCATTTAATAGGTTGAAAACTTGGTCTACTTGGCCCAATTTTGGAACCTTGATCAAGAACGTACTACTAATAAATTTTTATCGTCAAAAGTGATGTTTCAAAGTGGTACACTTTTATTAGTCTCTCAAAGTTGCGCCTGGTAGAGTATGTCTCATCATCATCATCATCATCATCATCATCATCATCACATGGGAACACCTTAGCTTCGTAAAAGTAAGTAGAACAATTACTTTAATTTTTCAAAACACATAAATTGTGCATTGATATATTGAGAAAATTAAATATGAATAGTTTAATTCTAATTAGGATTGTTTAGATCACATGTTAATGTTGCTTATTATTTTTTGTAAATCTTAGGACGAACTAATAAAAGTGTGTGTGGGCACACACAAACACACATTATTTATTTTGAATTCATTCATTTTTTGTTTTCAATAATAATGGAGTGAGTAAAAATAGATGGATGATTTTGAATCATATTTTCAAGTTAATATAACTTAACCCATTTTATATCAATTTATATATATACAACAACAACAACAACAACAACAACAATAATAATAATAATAATAATTTTTCTACTGATGCGTACTTAAATTAATTATATTAGTGCATTGAATGTTGACCACTAATAGAACATAAGCGAGTACTGACTAAGTCAAAGCAAATAAAATAAATAAATAATAAATCTAATGTCTAATAACTAAAAACTGAAATAATTATATTGGTGCGCACTAAGGAAAATAATCACAAATTTAGAAGATAGGATTAAAATGCAAATTAAACCAATGATTTTATTGTTGTGCATGTAAGAGATTTATTTCTTAGCCACATCAAATTTCATGCTAAACTCATTAGTGATAGGATTTAAGTTACATAATTATATCACATGATTTTTTTTGTCTAATCTTAAAATACAATTATTATACTTTTAATTATGAACTCCCTCATTTGGATTAAGTGACAATTTAACAGGGTTTGGAAGTTGTTTGGTTAAGAGTTAGGTGATCTTTGTTCTTTGAACTTAAGGGATCTCATTTTCACCTAGGTAGTAGAATTATCTTTTACATAGACTAAAAGCAATAAGAAAAAAAAAAAATCTTATGGTGTAACTGAAGGTTTATTTTTCTTTTCATCTCTATGGGATATCCGAATGGACCGCCAATGATGGCTGCATCATCCATTGTAACATCATATGTTCTGGCACCTGATTTCCTGCAAATGGGTTTCCAAATTATAAGATTTGGTTCCTTCTGAATCTTCTTAGCATGCTAGCTGAGAACCGATGACAGAAATATCTTTTGGTTCATGAGTGATACTTTATTTTACAAGTTAGAATGAAGATAGAAAGCTGAGATGGAGGAAGTGCAAGGAACTGCTAACATCCCTGTCCCCTAGATATCTATTGTAATTATTCATCAGAGTGTATGATCTAGTCTGATCAACTCTGAATGGTTTACTTTTTAGTTTTCAGACTATAAATCTCACAATAATTTGAAAGAGGTCTATACATTCTCTCTAACCGAAATGTGTGGCACTGACATCTCATCTTATTTCTTCATGAGGGCCATACATGCTTTACAAGTCACGAATTTGAAAGCTTATTTGAATCATTTGACTCATCCATCAATTGTTATAATACAGCTATAAGGGTATGCAGCAGTTTTTTTCAACCTTAAATCACCAAGCTAGTAATTTTCCAAAATGCAGTAAGTCGACTCAGTTGAAAAGCTGCATATCATGGTACAGATGTATAGTTCTTCAGATTCTACATTTTATTTGATCAGTATATATATATATGTATGTATATAAAAATTATAACTTATACAAATGTGCCAGTCATGGAGAATCTTGAGTCCACGACAATATCAACAAAACCTTCAATTCTCTGTTCTTGGCAATCTAATACATAAGAGAGTAAGCAAGTAGTTGGATTGGGGTAATTAAATAGGGAAAGAACCATAAGCGGTCTTGAAATAATTATTTATACAATTTTGCACTTGCCTGCTTGCCGATGAGACCATTGGCATTCTCGAACCAATTCTGTCTCTACCTGCGGCACACAAGTGGTAAGTTTAGCGTACAAGAAAAGAAGAATAACATAATTGACATCAATATTTTTGATGCAGTTTGGAAGCAGGCGAACTATACAGTGAAGATTTTGTTTTCTTCCGATGTAGGACAAATTATAGGTATTTTTATTTTGGTAATATTTATTTTCGCTGAGGCACTTTCCGAAATAAACTAATGGCTACTTTTGGCAAAGTAAATTGCTCTTCATGGGGATGGAATAATTGATCATCTAACCGTTGAATTATTTTATTTTTTTTTTTTAAAATGCATATGCTCTTGTGGTAGAGTTAACAAAATGCCTTTAATGTCTCTAAATATATTTGACACATTCTAGTCATGTGTCATATTAAGGATAGAAGTGCTAATAATTTAAGTAACAAGACAAATAATCATGTTCATGCTAGAATGATGCAGTGGGTTAAAAATAAAAAAATAAATTGCCAATAAGGGATTGGAAAGGCTAGATGGCTACAATAGATTCATCTAATGAAATTTCACTTAGTTGGTCTGAGTTGACATCAAGAACTTCTATCTAAGGAGTTCAAGTTTAAGTCTGCCTCTAGATTCATCACTTCATCATTCAGACTATGTCTAATCAATATTTTTTGACAATACAGTAGTTGTTGCTTGTTATCTGGACTATCATTGTCTGTTACATATTTTTCTTGCCAAAATCCCTATGTTTAACTTTCTTGTACAAAATTACGTTCAACCGATTTTCCTGAATTTGCCTCCTATCGTGGCTACCTCAAGGCTGTTAGCATACAATTGTTCTTGCTGATTTTCTTTGATCCCATTCAAGGTTCTGTTTCCTGAGCTGTGCGTACTACCATGGAATGTTCTCGATTTGTCTAGCCTATGAGCCTAGCATATTACTAAAATGCTGTTATTTTCACAGCCATCTCCTATATAGTTGATATAAAGAATTTAAGTCTGGCAAATCTGATTAAACATAAAGAAAACTAGATGCTACTTTAATTGAAAAACCACCTGTGAAATCAATTGTCATCTGCCATTCGTCCTCTAAGAGTTCTAATCATCTTTAGCTATATTTTGATGTAAGGAGAAAACCTCATCAGTGGCCTCATAGTCCATTGTCATGTGAAATTAGCAGAAGGAACCTACATCAGCAATGAATTAATTTTCAACTATATAATTGAATCAACTAATTTACCTGTCTGACTTCCGATCCCATGGAAATGGTGATAATAGTCTTTGCCTTGGTTCAATTTTCTTCTGCAGCACAAATGCAGTGTCCTGCACTCAAGAGACATAAGCAAGTATTTCGATCAGTAGTTGAGATGGCAACAGCAAAAATGCTCAAGTATTGGAGGTGGCAGTGCCTTTGTACCTTATTTCTCTTGATATATGAAGGTTTTCAGGAGACAAATATGTAATGTCTAGCCAATCCTTTGCTTCATCGTCAAGAAGCCTAAAGGTCACTGAGTAAGGAATCATGAATGGTAAAACTTAAAAGAAAAGGTTACTGCCTGCGTACAATGGAGAAGAATGCACAAGGTAACTAAAAGAAGAGTATAATTGTCCACAACAATCCAACATCCATACAAAAGACACTATCAGACATACAGGTAGCAGAAAGTTAGGCAAAATTTTATCTGTAGAAAGATTTTTCTGCACAAAGTTAGGCACTACAAAGTTCACACTTCTTCCTGCAGACCACAAATTTAAGACAACCACAGAAAAAAGAAGCAACTCTAGCAAATAATTGAAAAACAATTACTTTAGAACAACCATGTAAGATCAAGACCTTTGTTTCTAGAGAGACTTGATTTTTTTACTTATAGCAACCATCATAAATACATTTTAATCAGATCATCCTTGAACTAAATGTATATCTGTTCTAACATTATTGCTATAAATTGTATTGGAAGATGAGAGAATATAAAGTATGAATATTCAAGAAAATGATCCAATCAAAGTAACAGCCCCATATATAGAAAGAACATTTTCTTTCAGAATTTTATTTACCTCCCAGGTAATATATAATTTGAATGTAGAGCAGAATCATCTCCTACCAAAGATATGACTGCCTCACAATTTCTTACAAAATAGAGAAATCCTGATTTGCCTTTCTCTAATTGTATTTTTGCTACTTGCTTGCCAATTTCATTGTCCAAATACATGCCATTCCAAAATCTTTCAAGTCTCAGCTATTAAAAAAGTGTATATTGAACCAGACAACTTGAATTCAGAATGTTGTTCCCAGCCTTGTCGTAAACATTAATTGCAGAAATGTTCAACAATGCAGCATTGTTCAATTTAACTAGAGCCTTTCTCTGAAGAATTTCAACATAAAGAAGTGAAAGGAAAAACAAAAACAAAAATCTCACATGAGGATGAGAGTTTTGAGTGGTTTATTTATTGTATGAGCTTTGAAGGTGTAAATGCTTTTCATAATGTCAAATTTAAAGATAAAAACAAGAAAATTGTGTCAAAAGCGGATAGTATCTACATTGGACCGAAGTGTGAAATGATTTCAACAAAGAAATGAAGTCCAATATTTTTCTTTAAAATAATTAACACAAATGGTCTGAACTTTTGATATGGGAAGAGAGAAAGTTTCAATGTGAAGGACTTCCACATTTAAGGTTTGTATCAAAAAGGAATAAAATAAATGAAACATATAAGAAAGAGTTCATTTAATTAAAGGCTGCTGATGTGGATAGAAGCATTTCAATTACCTTGAT
The DNA here is from genome assembly GCA_021234005.1 of Nephelium lappaceum. Lineage (NCBI taxonomy): Eukaryota > Viridiplantae > Streptophyta > Magnoliopsida > Sapindales > Sapindaceae > Nephelium > Nephelium lappaceum. The sequence continues at coordinate 26,686,374 of CM037998.1, forward strand.
TAATTGCATAATCTGTATTTCTCAAAGGGATTCAATAACGTCCAATCTTCTTCCTAATCAGAGTTGTAATTACCACTGGATTCTCCAAGATCTTGAGTGTACATTAAATGAACCCCACAACTTTTCACCTAGCAACATTCTATGCAATCACCATAACATCTTGAAGATAGAATTGCATAGAGACACTACTACAACATAATCCATTGTTATCATGGGGACGCGCAGGAAAACAAAACCACATGAACACATGATCTGACCCAACATAACGAGGTCCACGATAACCATTGGCCCAACCATCCAAACTGCCATTAACAACAAAGCAGTGCCCTTCTTTAGATTCGAGTCTGCATTCATAGGAAACATCCAAGCCCCTACCATCGTCTTGATGGTCTCAAATGCCACAATTGTGCACAAGCCAAAACAACAAAGTTATTAGAACCAACTCGATGACAGATTGGGATGTACAAATGATCCTGCATTTTGAAAGCCAAACCACCTTGGCATTTCACCTCCAGGAAACTTATGCAAGCACTTGGTACATCATTACATCCCTGTACCATAAAAATAAAGTCATTTTGGTACACTGCTGCTTTTAATACAAAGTTGTTATGAGAAGGAAAGAAAAAGGCAACTTAATCTTATACCTGTTATTTTTTAAAAAAAACTTTTCACTGTTATAACCTGTTAAGAATAAATATTTGTGCAACTAAGATAACTAAAATAGATATAATAAGACTTGACACGTACCCACCAAGATAAATGGGAGGTACATAACACCTTAGTTAAGAGGGAATGTGTAAAATTCTGTTTATATAAACTAATTAAAGAAATAAGAATCAAAGATCTCGACAGCTGAAGGTTGATCTTTGCTTCCATCTCTATGGGATATCCGAATGGCCAAGCAATGATGCTGCAGCATACATTGTAACGTCACCAGATTTCCTGCAAATGGGTTCCAAAATCATAAGATATGGTTCTCTGATGGTTTCTTAGATTGGTCCTCATGAACTATTTCTGTTGGTCTATGAAGAATAAGATATTTTGAGTCATAATGAAGATAGATAGCTCAGTTACAAGCATGTGAAAATGTTAAAAGAGGAAATATAGATAACTGCTATATTGTTGTCCCTAGTACATGATGTAACTTCAGGTCACAATGTATGCTCTAGTCAATTGAACTCTTGAATGGTTTGCTCAGGAGGTTTCAGTCAGCAAATCTCATAATATCTTGAAAGAGGTCTATATATTTTCTCCAATCTAGCTACATGTAAGGCATTGACATCATCGTTCCTCATATTTGAGGGCCATTAGTGCTTTTGGAGTCATTAATTTGAACCTTCATTATTGTTCTAATATGGCCATAAGAATAGGCACTAGGCAACTTTTATGTTACTTACAACCTTCAATTGTGACTAAGAGCTAGGAATTCTTCAAGCACTAACTTAAACTACTTTGTTGAAGAGTTGCTTCATGGAATGGATGTAAGACCTTCAGATGTTTGATATTATAAATAAAAGCCAACTTACACAAATGTTTGTCATGAAATCTTGAGTACCAAGGACATCAACCAGAAACTTCATTTTTCCATTCTTCTTGACGATCTAATGCATCAGATGAGTAAGCAAATTAGTTGATTGCAATAATTCAGTAGGGAACAACACAGCGGTCTTGAAAACATTTTTTATACAATTTTACCTGCCTGTTTGTCCATAAGGCAATTGGCATTCTCTAACCAACCATCTGTCTCTACCTGCAGCACACAGAGTTATTAACTTTAAATCTGTTAGCATCTCACTCAAAATTGTGGTCCACTGATTTTCCTTAATTGGCCTCCTATGTTGGCTACTTCTACATTGTTTAGCAGACATCCATTATGTTCATTTTTCTTTTGTACCCATTCAGGTTGTCTCTTGGCTGTATTTACTTCTAGAGAATATCTTGCTTCGTCTAGCTTAACACAATACAAAATGTGGCTATTTTCACATCTACCTTCTATATAGTCGATGCTATAGACAATCTCTATGTTTGTCTAGTACCTTTGATGAAGATACCAAAAACTCAAACAAAAGCTAGTTTAGTCAAAGAATTACCTGTGAACCATATCATCTGCCATTCTCCCTCCATGAGTTCTTGTTCATCTTTAGCTACATTTCGATTTAAGGAGATAAACTCATCGATTGCCTGTGTAGTCCATGTTATGAGAAATTAGTAGCAGGAACATACATCAGCAACAAATTATCTTCTCAACATATAAACAATCGAATCAACTAGTTTACCTCCCTGACTCCCGTTCCTGTGGAAATGGCTGTTAGTAGTCTTTGTCTCGGTTCAGTTTTCTTCAGCAGCACAAATGTGGTGCCCTGCACTACGGATACATCACTAAATGTCCATAGCATATTTAACTATTAAGAGCTGCTTCTATTAGTAACTGAGATGGCAACAACACAAGCGTTCAAGTTTTTTTGGGGGCAACAGTGGCATATTTACCGTATTTCCTCTTGATATACGAGGTTTCCAACCAAAATGACAGCCCCATACAAAAGAACACTTTCTTCCAGAAGCCTATTTGCCCTCCAAGATACATACCAAATTTACAGTAGAATCTGTGTTCGTAGAAAACATATGACTACTCAACACCGCACCAAGTAACAGAATGAAATACGATACGCAAATGTTAAAACAATGGACATCTTAGAGTTGTTACACCCAATTCCAATTGCAAGAATACAATCCTTCTACATTTATGATTTATGAATAAAAAAGTTCAAGATTTAAAGGAAACATAGTCATACCTCTACTTTTAGCTCCCTATTGCTTCGGAGAACTTTACAACATTAGTTACACGCGGATCATTTGTCCAAGGACTTATCTCTTGAAACACACTAAAGAAGTCAACTCCCACAAATGTCATCTGCAACCTCACACAATGCATAACACGAACATCATAGTCAACTATACGCATGCCCCATTTCAAAATCTTTCAAATTTCAACTACAAATTAACTGAAAATAACAAAGTGTACTGACATACAATCAGGAAATTCAAAAGAAGATGCTAATTGAACCTGAATTGGGGATGCTGTTCCTGGCCTGGTAGTAGCAATAACAATAACAATAACAAATCTTGGCCTGAAAAGATTTGAAATTTTGGTTCTTCCATAAACAGAACTGGTAACCCTAATAATAACTGGAAGGGGAAGAAGATCACGAACGATAAGCGTAGATTGGGAAATCTGGGTATATCTGGAAGAGGGAATTTGACATTGAAGGAGAGGTTGTTTTTGATGTAGAGAGAGTTTGATTTGAGGAGAAGGTTGCAATTTCTTGAGAGACAGAGTGGTGGTCAACATCACGGTTGTGTGGGTCTGGAGGTTGTGTCTGAGAATTATTGAAAAGATTCTATAAAGTATCTAATTCCATGTCGTAAACCCGTCTCCACATCAATGAAAGTTTCAAACGAACTTAAATTGATGATCATTCAAAATCAATTCGTTATATTTAAATGGTTCTTTAATAATATAAAGAGCTATAACATAATAATATAACTAAATTCTCTTTTAAGTAATAATATAACTAAAATTCTCTTTTAAGTGACACCAATAATTCGAAGTCATCTTTCAAGACAAATAAGATATACTAGTCTGTAAAAATAATAGAGACGAGAGATGTGTCATCAACTTAATAGAAATATTATACATTACGATATAGTATATAAAATCAGAAGAATGTATTACAATTTTATAAAATAACTCTACAGTGAAAATAAAACCATAATTTATAGTAATTATAATAATTACAAATATATTAAAAACAATAAAATATTCAACAATACGATATAGAAAACATTACAATATAATATAAAAAAATGTTCAATTTTTAAAATCGGAGTAAAAAATAACAGAAAACATTGTATAAGGTGGCGAAACGGTTGGCGTGTCGGGTTGAACTCGATTCGATTTGATTCGTTTATGAATTCGACCAATTCGACACGAATTCGTTTATAAAGCGGGTCGATATTTTTGGATTCGACACGAATTCGTTTATAAACGAATGGCACGACACGATACGATTAATTCGTTTAAATAATCATAAAGGATCCAAACCCGTTAACTCGTCACACCCTTAATTCTTTAAGTTTCCTTTAACTCGTTTACCCTGTTAAAAATTTTAATTTCGTTTAAACACCCGTTTAATATTCTTTAATTCATTTAACTTAAATAATTTTAAAACAACAAAATAATAATAAATAATTCACAATTAACCACCTAACCAACACCTAAAAACCAACAATTAAACACTACATAACATCCATATCATCCATAATTAAAACCATAACAAAATAAATCAGCTCCAAACCACTACAATCCATAGAAATTAAATTATTTCAACATTATCATTCTCCAACACAAAACATTATATTTCAATTCTTCCCCCTTTGATTCCAATGGGACCTCCAATTCCCAACCTACACAAAAATCACAAAAAAAAATATTAGATATCTACATTTACAATTTTAAAATTTAGAATATAATTATGAGGTTTACCATTAAGTGGGAAGAATGAGCTGCGTGTGGGTGTGGTGCGGCCGTGGAGAAGAGGATAGCGGCTTCCTGCGACCACTGAATTGATCTTTCTGGTGGGTGCGCTGGGCTGTGGTAAGCTGCGTTGTGCTGTAGCTGTGGAGGAGCTGCCGCTGCCAGGGTTGTGGTGGGAGGAGGGGAGGAGCGCAGATGTGTTGTGGCGTGGAAGACTGGCGGTGTGTGTGCGCTGCGGCTGTGGAGGAGTGAAGACTGGCGGACAGCTATGGTATGCGCTGGAGGAGTGAAGACTGACGGGTGTGGCGGCGCTGCGGGTGTGGTGTGCGCTCAGCTGTGGAGGAGTGAAGACTAGCGGCGGTTTTGGAGGAGTGAAGACTGGCGGGCCGGCGGCTGCTGAAATAGAAACAGAAATGATAGAATGGATTAGGTTTAGTTTTTGGTTAGTGTTTATATATATGTGTATAATTACATTTTAAATCCCTAAAATTGTTTAATATTACAATTTTACCCCTAATTTAATCGTGTCAACCCGCGATTTCGTTTAATCAAACCCAATTCGATTCGTTTAATAAACGGGTTAAGCGGGTCGACACGATTACGACACGAATTCGTTTAACTTCAACCCATACCCATTTATTTTTCTCGCGAATTCGTGTCGACCGTCGTGTTGTAACCCATATTGCCACCCCCTAATTGTATATATGAATTTAAATAAAAATAGAAGTGAATCATGTTACATAATATCATTCTTAATTTCATGACTCAAACAATATAATACAATCGCAGCACCTATAATCCCGGTGCGGGATCAATACAATTAGCACCTGTAATCCCGGTGGAAGCTAATACAATAATATTGCGCAACAACAAATGTTCCAACTGTACCAATATGATACAATTATGACATCTATAATCCCAGGCTATAGGCCAATACAATTAAATGAACTACGGACATAAATGCTAAAATGTTTTCATTATAATTACGATTATAATACGAATGATACTTTTTAAATATGGAGGAATATTTTCATCTTTTTCAAAATACGAAGACAATACTTTTCATCCAATTCGATCAATGTAAAAATACATATATTGGGACGATGTAAAATTATTTAAATAAAAATAATGAAAAGTAACAATGACAAACTCAAGAGCACACCACCTTTTAGTAGAAATGGTTGAGCAATTCTCTTATCCTAAAAGGTTAAGGGTTCAAATTCCCAATTGTCAAAGGTGTGGGTAATTTTCTGTGAATTTAATCTCTCTCTCTCCCACCATTATTCAAATAAATAAATAAAATAAAATTAAAACTCCAGATTCATTTGATTATTTAAAAGAATCAATTAAAATATTTTTTAAATTAAACACATAATATATTAAGGTAATGTATAAGGTTTATTTATCTCCTCCGCTTATCCAATAAAGAAAATGACTGTATGAATAATTATTATCCACTTATTACGTTAAATCACATAATGAAATTAATCTATATAAATCTATAGAAATTCATAACTTCACAAATGACTCTAAACTAATCAAAGGTACATTTAATCTCATACCACCTTATAAATGTTATATTAATATTAGTTTATCACAAATCTCACTTTACTAATTAATCCAACTCCAAATACCATTAAAATTCATTTTTGTCAACACTACATTTACTAATGCAGTTCACTTTCTTCATTTTTAATAATTTGTACATAAAACTAATCGTCCTAAAATGCATATATATGTTCTAAAGACCCAAAATATATGTCATAAAATTTTTCATCCTTAAATACCTCTTTTAACATATGTTGTCAACTTAAACCTCCAAATCCAAACCAAGACTATAATGACATCAATTTAGAAATTAAATAGTCCTTGATATCCAAATTTTTAAAATTAAACAGCTCTATAAAAATCCTTAAATTTTCTGGGCTTAAAGACAACTCATAATGGTTTATATTAAAATTTAATGAGACCAAAATAACATCAATTTCATGTCCAAAAAATTCAAGATTCAACATAGTTCAGTTAGATTTTTATTTCATTGAGTTAGAGGTGAACAAAAATTTCTAATTAATTGCACACTTATTATATGAGCACGAAATTTTGCAGACTATAACCTAACATCCTAAGGATCATTCATACCAAATTTCATAATTTTATACCTTCATTTTTCTATTCAAACAATTAAACAAAATTGATAGGTCCACTAGAAAACAAAACTTCTAACAGCCTCTATTTCTTCTAAAAATTCAATAAAATTTTATTCTTATTTTGAAATAACCCCAAACATAAATAATATGATATTATAAGTCTATCATATCATAAAATCTCAATATTAATAATAAAAAAATGTGAAAGAAGGGAAGAAACCTACTTGATTCGCAATCAACCTTGATCTCTAAATCTTGCATAGTTGAAAGTGTAACTTTGTTAATGAAGAAAGAAATAATTTGAAAGATATAAAGAGTTTTCAAGAGAGAGAAGTGGCTACTAAGAAAAATAATATATAATATATATATGACCTCAAACTTAATTGTAGTGATCAGGAGATATAGGGTTTTTTTTTTTTTTTTTTTTTTAATTCTAAATTTATTTCCACCAATTTCCATCTTGATTGTAAACCAAACTTAAGTCATTTGATCGATGGAAAAATTTTAAAAATGTCAACTAATCATGCCTTTAATTGAAGCTTAATTTTAAAATTGATAATTAAAAATTTTAAAAACTTTTCCATTACACAGTATGTTTGTGTCTTAAGAAAATGAGCCAGTTGAATGTACAAGGTAAATCAATGACTAGTGTACTTGAATTTCTCTTTCTTAATGTCATCAAAACCTCTTTGCAATGGTTATTGTTAATTTATTTTAAGAGTAAATGACGCTAAATAACACTAAAAAACTGAACATATATTTAATTAGCACCAAAGAACTAAACTCATGTTTTGTGACACCTCCCCAGCTAAGAAGTCTATATTGCCCTTCATTAAAAGCTTTTAAACAAGTATTTTCTCTCTCTCTCTCTCTTGATATTCATTTCAAAAAGTATTTCTCTTTCTCTCTTTCCCTCTCGTCTACTCTCCTCCATTTCTCCTTCCCTATCATCTGGTCTCATCCGCCCCATTCGACACTCAAGTGTGTGAATCCTTCACTTTCCTTCCCTCTCTTCTACTCTCGTCAAGTCTTAGGTGTGTGCCGTTCAGTCTCATCTTTCTTCTACATTCTTTCATCTCACTAACATTCTTATTATCTCACCAACACTCTTGTCGTTCATCTCTGAAAGTAGTCAACACTTCTTTGGTAGTACACTCCATGGTTAGAGGTAAGAATGTCCTTTGAAATATGATATTGAGGTTATGTTTGATGTATGTTTTGGACATTCATATGCATAGATTGTCTAGGAAATGGTTTTGCGCTTGTATTTTGTTTAGTTAGGATTAGCATAGGAAGAATGGTTCATGGGAAATGAGAAATTCTATTTTTTGTTTAATGGTTGAGAACTACATATGTGTTCTGCACGTATATGTGTGTGGTCCACGCCCTAAGTTTGTGTGTTCTATGCCTTCAAGTTGTGTGTTCCACGCCTTTAGGTTTTGTGTTGCAGGCCTTCAGATTGTGTTTTCCATGCTTTGAGGCAGTTGGTTTGTGCCTTGAGGTTGTGTGGTTCGCACCCTCAGGTTGTGTGGTCCATGTCATATTGTTAGTGTATGCGAATGAATGTTTGTTGATGATGTTTGTTTTGTTGTAGGAAAATGGATGAAATAAAAATGATGATCTTTTAGAATGAGCAATGGGAGGACACACTTGAAAGTGCCTACAAATATGTTAGATTTTTAGCGAAAGGTGTACGAATGCCTAAAAAGCTATCATATAAGGCACTACTAATGATTCTGAATTTGAACCTGTAATATAATTCAGATAAATATGACATTGATATAAAAGGAGTTACGGTGAACTGTGGAAAAGAATTTAAGCAAGACATAACGACAATGATAAATTGGAATTCATCATGGTAGACTAGATTTACCCCTAAATATGTGTTTCTTTCATTAAAGGGATGGAAGCAATGGTTGGTTTAATTCACAAAGTGGTAGCAACCTCCCGTTTACATCTTCACCAGCTGTTCTAAATGTAGAAATACATGGTTTGCAACACATTTCGTAGCAACGATTGACTGATCATGTAGATGATGAAAACCTTCCACACAAACAATTTGAACCTCCAATGAGATCAATGAAAATTTGAATGAGAAAATTCAACACATATTCTCAACTGAACTAGATTCGTTTGAGGTTGATGAAGAGGGTATTGGAGGAAGGTCGCCAGAAAAGAATCCATCAGCAAATCCTAGCACATCTGTTCCGTTAGAATAGGTGATTCCAAGTTTAGAGGCTTACTCGTTTGCTGAGACCGAGTCGTGTTTAACGGTAACACTAACAACACTAGTGCATAAAAGATAATTTTTCCCATGCAAAAACGATTTGAAACTTGGCATTTATGCCTTGAGACAGAACTTTGAATGGTGGTGAAAGGTCCAACATGTTTCTCTTTCATGCGATTTGCAAACATGAGAAATGCATATGGAAGTGTCGGGCTGTTTGCAAAAGGAGGGGACTTTCTTCGAAGTTAGATGATTCATTGATGATCACACTTGTGCCCTCAAGAAGGTTCATTGTCGTCATCATTAAGCTGGTTATGCAATTATTAGGGAAGTTATTGCATCACGATTACAATATATTGACGGTTGGATCAAGTGTCCAAAAGACATCATCGCTGCTATAAAGGAGATGTTTGGTATTCAGATTATTTACAGTCAAGCTACAAGACGTTGTAGTATGCCTTGAATTTACAATATGTCATATGTCGGGAATGATAATGTACAATTTGCCATTGAAGTGTCTGTCATGAATACCCTTCTTCACATATTATAGGGAACTAGTTTTTGAGAGTTCCCTAAACTTCAACCCCATGGTCAAACAAAACTCATGCTTTGTGAACCTACATTCTTTGTCGTCCACAACAAAATGCATCTCATCATCTGGTTCATCGTGAACCACCTCTTTCATGAGCAGCTCATGCATAGTCAACTCTGACCAATTCATATTACGTTGCATGTGTAAGAAGTGACCAAAGCACGACTACCTAAATTGTTGCATCTCATCCCCCTCGTCCTGTAGTGAATTTAATGTACCCTTAATTTCTGAGAAAGTGTCGAAGTGGTTCTGCTTCACAGCGATTCCCTCATAGTAATTCTTCTTCCTTGTTTTCAACTTCAACTTCTTTCCAACATCTGCCAAGAACATTACAACACCAACATAAATAAGAAACATTAAACATAATGACAAACCAACTCCATTACCTCATCAACAAACACAGTCACTTCATAAACACATACCAATTATATCTCTAACACATGCATTTCCTATAACGCAAACAAATATTACAAACATGGGGCACAAACATGAAATTGAAATAGAAAACAGAAAGCATCAAACATTTTTCCAATAATGCATGAACTATACAATAAACGAGCAGACCATATGGACAAAAGGCGAAGACAACACGCTATAACAGTGTAGAAAACACGCACATGAAGGCGGGAACCAAACGCATATAAGCGTAGACAACAAGCAAATGAAGGCGTAGACCACACGCACAACTGCACTAACCATTACCATGCTCAAGAAAATCATTCAAAATATTTCCCCCCCTCAATCCAAGTTTACAAACAATCCAATCAATTACATTTCAAAAAAACCCAGCCTAACTCAACTTCACAATCATTCATTCAAACAAAATCAATCTGCCATTTCCACTTCAATCTCAATCTAATCCAACTTTAAAAAATAATCAAACTCAATAACCATATACAAAACCCAAGTGTTCAAAAACCTCTCTTTTCCCGTTGTCATCGCCAAGTTTTCTTCTTTTGGTGCCATTTGTCTTCTCCCTAACCGTCGACAACCATTTTCTTCTTCATGTCGTTCTTCCTTCTTCGTTCCTTTGTTTATGTGTGGCCCATTTGGTTTTTCAAAAGGACTTTTAAGGGTGATGTGTGGCGACTCTTTGTATTCATCCTCATTGATGTCTTGCTAAACTAAAGTGACTCCTCCATCGGGTTTTAGTTTCTCAGTTTGAAACCACCAACTTTTATTTGTTAGACTATATAATATTTAAATGGTTAGTAAGGGCAGTTTCGGGATTAAAAAATTGAATAGTGAAATGGTGCTAAAAAACATGAGTTTAGTTCTTTGGTGCTAGGAAAACATACAACCAGTTTTTTAGTGCTAAAACACAACCCCCTCCCCTCCCCTCTCCTCCTCCCCTCCCCCCCCCCGCAAAAAAAAAAAAAAAAACCCTTTGTTTTAATTTGAAATGCATTTATGTTTCTATGAGAATGAAGTATTTGTATTGTTGAATTTTTTTCTTCAGAGTGGGTTGACAGTTTTGCTGTTCTATATGTTTGCTTACCTAATTTTCTGATCATGTTTATTCTAGTCTTATAACTTCTTTGGATACTAGAAGTGTTCTTTGTGTATATATATATATATATGGTCAGTTGATATTATGTGCGACCAGAAAAACCTGGACTGCCACCTTTGGTTGGTCTTTCAATGATTTCTGGTTAATGAACTTGTATTTCTTATCAAAGAGGATAACTGCTTTGAGACTTAGGGGAGATAGATCTGGCATGTTGTAATTAGTTGTAGACATTTCGTCTGACTTGTGGAGAGTTAAACAATAATCTGAATCAGAATCGATTCAACGTTATAGTAACTTTGGAAGCAAGAATCAAGCTTCCATTAATTTTAAATTTGCTTTCATAAGCTGTTGTCAATCATTAATATAGTTTTCTACTTATGAAAAGAACAAAGAATTAGTCATGAGTTGGTTGCTTGTCATTTGCCTGATTCAATGAAAAATAACAGCCATTTAAAGGTTTTTTTTTTTTTTTTGTTTGACAAGAGAGCCATTTAAAGTTGATTGTGACTTAATGCAAAATTTCGAAGGTGCCACAATTTTTTGTCATTGTGATTGTCAGTTGGCATGTTGCAATTGCTGATGAATTTGGATCGTTGTGTTTGATTGAACATTGGTAATAGGTACATGCAACTTAGTGTCAGTCTGGGAATTGACTGCTGGGAAGGCTAGAGTTTCAACTGAAATACCTGTATGAGCAACCATGCCATCCTCATATTGGGCATTGAAACTCTCTGCAGCCTTATCCTTGCAAATTGAGGTAGCAGTTCATGCTTTTGATGCCTTAGCATGCAGTGGTTCAGTTTTCTTTCGGTCGAACATGCCAAATCTTTTACCTTCTGTTGCTTATGCTTCTTGATCATCTTTTTTGAACAAGCATACAGTTATTATAGGATTATAATTAAAGACTATTAAAGATCATGTTTCATTACTGCTCTGTGACTGAAATTGCTACTTGTGTTTGTACATGCATTATTTCTTTTTCCCTGGTTGAGATTAATATCCAAACTACATACATAATGCACATAAAGAATATTGCGAATAACTTTTAATTTCAGCACTTTAAATGATTAACAAATCAAATGCAATGATAAGTCGATTCATGAAACAATTTGTGTAACAAAGAGGTCTTTTGATCTGAACCCCTTACTTGCACATCTAAGTCTTGACTTGTACATGTGATTCTGAGGCCACTTTTGATGGTTGCGTGATGTTACTTTAGCTTTTGTGCATTGCATTTGGGCAGTTGACCTTAGAAGCTGCCCTTTTTTAACTTTCAGTTATGGCACAAACTGCTGATATTGGCAAACTTATCAATTCATTATACTTTGAAAATTATTTGAAATGCTGTTATGGTGTGGAGAAAAAGAAAATTCTGTTTGATGATGTGTTAATTTTATCTTCCCAGATTCTTAATTATTACTTGTAAGAAAGGGTTTGTCGATTGTGAATGTGATACATATGGTTGTGTTTGGCAGATGAAAGATGGAATATTATTCCATTTCCTTGCCCTGGAAGAAATCAAACACGTTACACTTTGACAGCACTGCTTAGCCGTGTGATTGGTTTACCCTGAACAGGACTGAATCAACCTCAGACGTCCAGTCGGTGGTTTCATGATTTTCATGTTGCTTTTCTTCGTCAAATTTGGCCTACTCTTCTTGACTGAATCTTTGTTAAAAAAATGGGTTTAAAATTAAGATTCTTATTAATGGCAACGATTGAATAATTTCTAACAAATACTTAGTATCTCGTGTGTGTGTGTGTGAAAGAAATTAGTTGGAGGTATCAGGCATTTGTTGATGAGTTGCAATGCTACCTGTCTCAATCCAAGTTATTAGATTAGAAGTTGTTAAAATTGAAACTTATATCAGAAGGGAGATTTCCCTTCAATTTGTATTTTCCACTGGAAAAAGCTATGACGCTGGTTAGATTACAAGGTCAATAAGCCCTTTAGAAATGCTTCCTTCCAGCATCACTTCTGCTAGTGAATTTAGGGTTAGAGATATTCCTGTATTTTGTTCCATTTTGTCTGTAGGAAGATGTTTTTTGTTGGATTTTTAAGTACAACTAATGGAGTGCACAACACTTCATTGCTCTTCCTACGACTTTCAGGTAATGCACGCATATGACTGAGCTCATTTGAAGGACAATGAAATCACTACTGTGCAAACTTAATCATTCTGTTAAATTCTTCATGTTTGATCTTTATTAGTTTTCTGACTAAATGGGTAACATAAATTATATTCATCATGCCAAGACTCGAGCTATCCTTACTGGTGTATGCATAAGTGAAACAGAGATCTATAGAAAATGATCTGAGAATTGCATTAACAAACTGTCAACTAATGCACAAACTACACATCGTAACCAATTTTTTAAACAAGTGCAGCATATGATAGCAATAACAAGAATTTAAAACAAGTAATTCAAGCACAGGACTCTTTGAAAGAGTTTGGCTCTAACCACAGGTGCCCCTCCAACAAATATATGAGTTCAATTTTTATGGCCAAAACAGACACTTGTTTAAGTGAATGAGAAGCTTGATTCAAACATTATTTTGTTGAGAGGTTCTTTGCCCGGCTAGTTGCATCCTTACATGAGTCTCTTGATGAATGCCCAAACCAGGAAAGCCTTGCTTGATTGCATTCAACTCCATCACTATCTCACTTATGCCCATTCGTTCCTTGGGTGTTTCTGTTGAACAAGCAACTCCGATCCTTACTAGTGAAATCAAGCATTCTCTCATTTTGGCTTTCATTCTATCATTAAGCTCTTCTTCCATTATTAGCATTTGCAAGTCCGCCATGTCCATCACTTTGTCAGGTAATGCCATTTTACAGAAACCGTGGAGGTTTAGACCATCTTTAAACATCTCATCAGTTGGTCTCTTCCCTGTCAACATTTCCAGCAGTAGTATTCCGAAGCTATAAATATCTCCCTGTGTTGATACCGGTTCCCCCATCCCATATTCTACACATATATTACGAGGGGATAATAAAAAATGAGTCATTTTTCTTTCAAGTTTAAAATTTCTTTTTAACAAGTACATCACACTAAAACAAAAGCCTAAAGACATAAATGGGTCTCTTACCAGGTGCAACGTATCCTATGGAACCCTTGATTGCAATCGAATTGGCTTGCCCTTCAATAGGATTACTTATGTCTATTGCAAGGAACCTGGTCAAACCAAAATCCCCCACATGAGCAATCATGTCCTCGTTTAAGAGAACGTTGCTTGGCTTCAAATCACAATGAATAATCGCTGTTTCGCGGTGGTGGTGAAGATACTCCAACGCGAAGACAACATCGATAGCTATATTAAGCCTTTGTGTGAAGCTTAACTTCCTTGTTGTTTTTTCACTTGGATGTAGCCAACTTTCTAAGCTCCCATTTTGCATAAACTCAAAAACAAGAACTTTGAAATCACTACCTTCAAAATTTATGCTTGAAAAAACAGTGATTATCTTGAGAAGATTTCGATGTCTGGTTTTCCTTAGCACTTCACATTCTATAATAAAGCTCTCTAAAGCTCCAAACCGTTCGAGATTGAATACCTTCACTGCTATAGGTTTATCATTTTGCTGAAGCATTCCTTTGTACATAGAACCAAAACTTCCGACACCAAGCAAGTTACTTGAAGAAAATCCATCAGTAGCTTTAAGAAGCTCGTTGTAAGAGACATGAAAAAATTCCTCTCCAAGGGGTGTTTTGGATGAAGGTTTTCGTGGTTTTCTTTTCCGGTAAATAGCAACCATAAACATTAACATTACCAAACAAAGGCCAGTGCTAACTATTATGATAATAACTTTGGAGCTAAGATGATTGCTCTGCTTCTTAGACTCTTGAACTGGGCAGGCTGGTAAGTGCAAATGAGGAATCCCCCCACAGAGATTCTTATTTCCGACAATTGAAATCACACTTATGTTGCTAAAAGCCCCTTTCAATGGCATCTCACCTTCTAAGTTATTGAAGGACAAGTTCAAATTAACAAGGAAGGGAAGTTTCTCTAGATCTATTGGAATTGGGCCTGAAAAGTTGTTGTGAGAAAGATCCAAATCCACTAATCCTCTCAAGGAAGCCAAAGAGGAAGGGATGCTCCCATGAAATGAGTTACTGCTCAAACGAAGGGCTTGCAATGTCAAACAATTTCCAAGGGTCATCGGAAATTCACCTGAGAAATCATTGAAGGAAATATCTAGTTCCTCTATATTGCTCAAAGTCCCAAATTCTGAAGGTAGGGAATTGTTAAATGAGTTGTGAGCTAAGTTAATGTAAACTAAAGAGGAGACAAGGCTAATGGTTTTAGGCACAGAACCACCGAGGTTGTTGTGAAAAAGATCTAACTCTTGCAAGCTTCGAACGTTTGCAAGACTCCAAGGGAAAATTCCTGTCAGATTGTTATCTTGCAGAAAGAGTACAACAATTTGAGTGAGATTGCCAATGGATTTCGGGATTGAACCAGACAGTTGATTTCGAAATAATGTCATTCCCTGCAAATTTTGAAGCTTCCCTATGTTAAAAGGAATAGAACCTGAGAGAAGGTTTTGATTTAAGCCAAGGCGATATAGGTTGACCAAGTTTGATATACCGTGTGGGATTTTTCCTACAAATTGATTTCGCTGTGCTAATAAAACTCTAAGTTGAGTTGAGAGATTGGTGATGGAATTGGGTAAAACACCACTAAACTCGTTATCACTTAATGATAGACGTTCTAACATGGTGCAATTGGTTAAAGAATCAACAAAATGTAGACTACCAGCAACCCCAGTACCTAAATTATTTCCACACAAATTCAGTATCCGAAGATCATTCATTCTTCTTCCAAGATCAACAGGAATTGGCCCAATGAATCCGTTATCACAGAGGTCAAGGAGACGCAGTCGAGAGGCATTGGAGAAAGAAGCTGGAAAGTGCCCGGTGAATTGGTTACGTGATACAGAAATTTCACGAAGGTTTGGGAGCATGAGGGTGATGTCCCCAGGTAGAGTACCTGTTAACTGGTTCTCTACAAGATACAATATCATGATGGTTGAAATATTGTATAGGGAAGGAGGAACTATACCAGAAATTTTATTTTGTCCAATACTAAAGCGATTCAAATTTCTGAGATGGCCAATCGATTCCGGAATAGTACCCTCAAGTTTATTTGATCCGCAAGAAAGATGCTGAAGAACGGAAAGGTTTCCAAGAGATGGTGGAATATTACCATGTAGATTGTTGGAGAAAATAGAAAGAGAAGTAAGCTTTGAAAGAGAATCAAATGTTGCTGGAATTTTCCCAACAAGATTATTGTTGGCTAAGGCAATGAATTTGAGGTTCAAACAGTTGGACAAATTGCTTGGAATCTCCCCTTGAAGAGTGTTGAAAGAGAAATTTAAAATTTGCACGCGTGATAATTGGCTGATTTCTTGTGGGATAATACCTCGGAACTCGTTGTCTTGAAGGTAAATTGACCTAAGGAAGCTCAAATTACAGATGAAGGGTGATAGGGTACCTTCCAGCCTTTGAAAACTCAAGTCAAGCTCGACCACTCTGCGGTGTCGGTGTCCACACTTTACTCCATGCCATTGGCATAGACTGTTAGAACTGTTCCATGACCTTAGTGCTTCAGAAGGATCTTTGGTGATTAAATCCTTGAAAGAGAGCAAAGCAATCTGATCTGTTTGATTACTAACTGTGGGATTGGAAGTGCAGAGAGAGGCTGCTAGAAACATAGCTAAACTAAGCATCAAAATCATGGGTGCAAAAGATTTTCTTTCCATGAGCTTTTGAAGCTGAATAATGGTTTCTTTCTATTAGATTTTCTTTCCCTTAGCTTATGAACTATGGCTTTTTGTTTCCGAGGATGTGAACTGGACTGTTTTCGTATGGAACACGTTTTCGTAATAAATGGTTACTTTCCATTAGCTTATGAACTGTGGTTTTTTCTTTCTGAGGTTGTGAACTGGTGGACTGTTTTCGTATGGAACACCCAACAATAAAAGGTTGTCGTCCATTAGCTTATGAACTGTGGCTTTTTCTTTCTAAGGATGTGAACTGGTTGACTGTTCTCGTATTTAACTTGACAAATTAATTATTTAAATGATGATTTATTTTTTAAAATTGTTTAAACCAAGCAATTTTTAGCACAAAAGTTGTAGACCGGGGTTATTTTTATACTCTTATCTATTTTTTATTTTGTTGTTGTTGTTTGGATTTTTTTTTTTGTTGTAATTTGGGTTTAGTTTTAATGGCAAGACAATGAGTGGTACTTTCTATGATGTGATGGTCACAACTTTTGTAAGTGTGAGAATTGCACTTCACTTCTTCTTTTATGTTTTCGTTACTTCTAATAGTGACTATGCATATTCAGATTTCTTTCAATCTTATGTTTAGTTTTTGCTTCTGTTAGATTTTATTGTGGATTCTGCTAAAACTTAAAATAATAATAATAACAATAAATAAATGACTTTTGTATGGACATCAACCATGTTGATAACCGTATTGTAAAGATAAGAAAAAAAAAATAATATAATTTAAAAATGAATTAAAGCATTTATAATTTAATTTATGTTCCTCCAATTCTATTAAAGATTCCTAACAATGTCTAATAAAATCCCATATTTGACAAAGTTTTGATGCCAAATTAAGTTATTTCATTTTGTTATATAAAACTTTGAATCGTGAAAGGCTTACAACTGTTGAAGACAATTCAACTTTAACAAGCAATCTAAAAAAAGACAGGAAAAGAAATAAATAACAAATTAAATCAACCAATATAAAATACTGCAGTTAGAAAAAATATAATTTTAGAGTGGAAGTATGCATAACATTGTCTATTAACAAAACTATAATTTAAGATTTTTTTATATATATAAAAAAAAACATTGGTAATAGAGATTATGATGGTTGGTGTGTGTCAATGGTGTTTCAAATTTACTCGGGAAATGATTGGATGACTGTCTCTTTCTTTTTTCTTTTTTTGGTTAAATGTTTTGTGTTTTTGGAAAACAAATCTATTTTACTTCTTTTGGTTAGAAATTATTTTTGAAATAAGATTTTTTTTTTTTTTAGTGGTAGTGAAAATTTTCGTACTGAAGATTGCTTGTTTTGAGCTATTTTAAAAAATAAATTGTCCTTTAAATAATTAATTTACCACTAAAAAAAACAAACAATTGTAGCATTGTTTTTAATTTTCTTGGTGGGTTTTTAAATATAACTGGATTGGATGAGAAAAAAATAATTTAAATAGTGGGTTTTTAATATTAATTAGAGAGAGGAGAAATGATGTAATAATGAAGAGAGAGAGGAAATAAAACATTTATGTAGAGTGTAAAATGAAGTTGTATATAGTGGTGTGAGTAAATCTAAACCATTGAAATTCTTCTTATCCAATGGTCAACAAATTGTGTCAAAACTTGTGTCCTCCAATCCTGCCCCATCAGTAATATTGTATTTTTTATCTCTTAAGTATTGTTTTCCTTGTATTAAATTGGGGGCTGCTGCCTTTTTTATTTTTAAAAGCATGTATCAGATTTTTGTTCTAGCAATGCACATAAGCATGTGATTTTCATTTCTTCCAAAAAACAAAAAAAAAATATGTGTTTTTCGTGGCTCTTTTTGGAATAGTTTTGTTTTCTTCAATCAAATTCGCACTAATTAGTAATGTGCAACATATGTTGTACTTGATATGTTTAATTTTGCATATACACTAAAAGAGTTAAATTTACTTTGAGTTAAAAAGAAAAATTCATTTTATTCAAAAATAAAAGTTACATGGTTTTAATCCAAGTGGAATGTTAATTGCAATTAATCTTTTTCAAATCTTTATATCATTTTATGTACAGCATTGTGTGTAGGTGAAAACTTTTCACATATAATATCATATGTGAAATGAACAAAATTTTTTTGGGATTAAAAATGATTAATTTTATTTCTTAGATAAAACCAATTTTTCTTTGTTTTTTGTGAGCATTCCTTTTAGTTTACACTGAATATATGTACAAAAAGAGCAAAACATGAAAGACGTTAGACAATAAAAAATTGTGCATATATTTTTCTATTGTTTTGTTTGTTTCATTAAATTTGTAATTTCAACTTATCCCATTTTCTGGAAGAAGCATTGCAGGATTGGAGAAATTGAAGTTAATTATTAAATTAAGTAGACCATCATGGCAAATGATGTCATAAACAACATAAAATAAACTTCCATAGATATTTCATTCTACTATTATATTATTTATATTTACTAACAAAAAATAACTATAAAATTATTAAAATAGGACTCAAATATCTATTGTGTAACACCCAAATTTGACGTAAAAACCAATATAGTAAAATGTTCAATCAATCACTTAAATCTTCAAAACTAAAACATAATTGAAGAATAATTCTATAAAGTATTTAATTTAATAATACAAATCTGTCTTAACATGTAAGGCCCCGATCTAAATGGATCAAAGAGATTAACTGAAATTTAGTTTATTGTTATTAATTTGGTTTAGCCTAAGTTTATAAATAAATGGACATATGGATAAATATTCACTTAGTGATCATTTTTTAAAAAAATTAAGAAAGTTGAGTATAAAAGTAAGAAAGTTGAGTATAAAAGTAAAAAGGCTATAGCAAAAGGTGAGGTGTAAAATGAAAATTTATAAGATAAATATTGTGATAAATATGATGGCCGACAAAAAAGATGAGGTGAAATGGTAGGTGTTTTTTTTTTTTTTTTTTTTGTTTTTAAAGAATGGAATATATATATATATAATATTAAGATAAGTAAATGGTGATTTTTTTTAAGAAAATTGGACTTATGAAAACAAGAGAGACAAAATGAAATGTAGAGCCAAGAAAAGTCAAATCGGAGAAAAAAAGACAAAATAAAGAGATAGCAATGAAAGAGAAAGTGTCATGCAAAAGTAAGGAATCGAACCAAAACAAAATTTTTTAATGAAAAGATGACAAGTGTCACTCAATTATGGAATTGAAAGAATGGAAGATAATGGAGTGAAGTTGAGGCGGTTGGGTGGTGCATGTATATAATGAAGAAGCATGCAGTAAACACACGACCGAACAGCATAGCAAGAAAAAAATAGCTAAGAGAAAAGAAAGAAGAAGAAAAACAGAAAACAGAAAAAGAAGAAGAAAAAGAAGAGGAAGAGGGAGAAGAAAAATATAAAGAAAATTCCAAAAAGGTGAACGGAATATTTTGGTGCTTAAGTTATTCAGATAAGTAATTTTATTATAATGAGATTTGGATTCTAGAAAATTATTTAATTTTATAATAAATCATAAATTCATGAGTTTTATGTGATTTTAGAGTGGAACTAGGATTATGAGGAATCAGATGAAAATCCGTTTTAGACCTAGATATAAGCAAAGGAATTATGTGAGTATATTATTATTTAAATTGAATTAATTATTTACAATTATATATTTCAGATTTTATTTATTTAATTGTTATTAGAAGAAAATTATTTAATTAGTTTATTGATTTATTGATTATGTACTATGATTTGTAATTTAATTATAAAATATTTATTTATTGAGAATTATATGGATATTCAGAAAAGATTTGAGAAAGGAAAAATAAAAATATTTTCATAACAACAAGGTTGTATCTTCTCGTTTAGTGGTCAGACAAGCTACACATGTGTAAGACCTATATTCGCCCAGAACGTGTATGATAGATGTTATCCCTCACTTTATGTGTGTTGAGTATCTCCACTACGTATAACAAGATTTCCCTGGGTACTAGTTGGTGTAGATTTTCAATTACAAATATTGTATACTGAGATTGATCAGTATAAAAAGAGATTTACAAAACACTAGATTTACAGAAAGACGTTCCAGAAAAGATTTACAGATTATAGATTTTCATATTTTATATTATTAAAGTTATAAAGATAATTTATATAGAAATTTTCAGTTTTACTACGATATGAGATTTAAATTTAGCTTTATCTTTCAGATATAATTGTGTGTTATTACTAGTTATATGTTATTTTTTATTTAGAAATATTTTTAAAAAAGTTATATCGATTCAGTGGACGTTAGCGTTCACTCTTTTATAAAATCCATTTTTTCAGGTATCCACTGCAAGTTCGAACAAATTATTACAGATCGTGAAAAGGGCCACATGATAATAAATAGTTGCATTTGTGTATATTATTTCTTTTATTTATCAGATTTCTTAAATGGGTTTCAAAAGGTCCAACACGAGAAATGTAAATTTTTTTTTTTTTGATTTGTTCAATTTATTTTTTAATTAAAGTGATTATAAGATTTACGATGAGTTTTCTAAAGGATTTTCTAGTAAATCCAAATTTCAATAAGAAAGATCCTAGTTTTCACAGGATTCTCTTGAACTTGAGAGTGGAGTCGGGATGGGTCCTGTCATAACATCTCAATAAAAGTCTTAACTACTCACACCCATGGGCCATGGTCATTCAAAATCAGTCCTTACATTTAAGTCATAACAAATGAAATAATTAATAATAGCAAGAGATATAACCACAATAATAAAACTGAAATCCTCCTCCAAGTGACACCAATGACACCAATATCTCGAAGTCGTCCTTCAAGACAAATAATTTACTAAACTATAAAAATAATAGAGACGAAAGGTGAGTTGTTAACTCAATAGGTAAACATTATGCATTACGATACAGTATATAATCAGAAAGATATATTGTAATTTTATAGAGTAACTTTACAGTAAAAATAAAACGATAATTTCATGGTTATTGTAATAATTATAAATATATTAAAACCAATAAATGATTTAACAATATGATATAGAAAACATTATAATGCAATATAGAAAATGTTCAATTTTCAAAATCGAAATAAAAAATAATAGAAAATATTCCATATACGAATTTAAATAAAATGGAAGTGACTTTCGTCACGTGATATCGCTCTTAGTTCCGATGATCTGAATAATACGATACAATCATAACACTTGTAATCCCAGTGCGGGTCAATACAATTAATGTTGTGCAATAATAATATTCTAGCTGAACCAATACGATATAATTATGTTAGTTGTAATCCCATTGCCTAGGCCAATACAATTAAATAAACTATGGACAGATAAACAAAAACGTTTTCATTACAATTATGATTTACAATATATATCATACTTTTCAAATATGGAGGAATACTTTCACAATTTTTAAATTGGAAAACAATACTTTTCATACAATTCAAACAATGTACAAATACATGTATTTGAGGATGCAAAATATTTAAGTAAAATATATTGAAAAAGTGACATTGAAAAACTACAGATTTCATTTGATTATTAAAAGAGCCATTTTTTAAAAGTTGAACACATAACATATTAATGTAATGCATAAGGTTTACTTACCTCTTTCACTTATCCCAATAAAATAACTTTACGAAATAATCTTTGATATCAACCTAAAATCACATAGCAAAACTCATTCATATAAATTTATAGAAATCCATAACTACATAAATTACTTTAGACTAGTCAAAGATACACTGAATCTCAACATTTCACTTATAAATGTTATATTATTATTGGCTTAACATAACCACTCTTTACTAAATTAATCTAACTCCAAATACCCTTAAAATTCATTATTATCAACACTACCTCTATTGATGCAGTCTACTTTCTCTGTTTTTAATAAATTGTATATAAAACCAATCGTCCCAAAAATGAATATATATGTTCATAAGAATAAATATCATAAAAATTTCTAGCCTTAAATGCTTCTGTTAACCTATCAGCTTAAACCTCCAAATCTAAACCAAGGCTGTACCGATATCAATTTGCAAACTGAATAGCCTTTGATATTCGAATTTTTAAAATTAAACCGCTCAATAAAAATTCTTAAAATTTTAAGAGCTTAAAGAAGACTCATAATGGTTCATATGAAAATTTAATGAGACCAAAATACATCAATTGCATGTCCAACAATTTTGAGATTCGAACTAGTTCAGTGCTGTCCAGATTTTTATTTTACTGAGTCAGAGGTGAACACAAATTTCTAATTAATTTCACACTTATCATATGACCACAAAATGTTTTAGACTATAACCTAACATCTTAAGGAGCATTCATACCAAATATTATAATTTTATACATTCATTGCCTATTCAAATAATTAAACAAAACTGACAGGTCTACTGGGAAACAAAATTTCCAGCAGGCCTCTATTTCTTCTAAAAATTTTACAAAATTTATTCTTATTTTGAAATAACCTCCCCAACATAAACAATACGATGTTATAAGTCTATCATACCATAAACTCCTAATATTAATAATAAAAAATATGAAAGAAGGGAAGAAACCTACTTGATTCACAATCAACCTTGATCTTCAATTCTGCCATATTTGAGGATTTAACTTTGCCAATGGAAAAGAGAATTTTGAATGATATATGAGAGTTGACTGCTTGTGAATAGAAAAATAAAGGTTTTATATGAATGGCTTCAAACCTAATGGTGGTTAGGAGAAATATATGTTATATATATCTATATATATTTGCCATTTTTTGTCCTTCAATCATTCCTTTAAATTGATAGGAACAATATATATTTCTCCATCAATTACTCCCTAATTGGCAGCCACAAAATTTAATTAATTACTTCATGAAAAATTTTAAAAACATCCATACATATTGCCCTTAATTTTTGCCCAATTTTATGACATGTCGACTTAATAAAATATACTGTTTGATTTGTAGAAAAATGGTAGAGCATGCAGCAACAGGGCTACGATTAGACAACTAATAGCACAAGTTAGAGGTACTCAGAATGGCATTACACTCTAACCAACCGAGAAAGAAAACCAGGATGGCATTGAGTAAAATAGCTGGCAGATGGAGGAGCTGGTCCACAAGACAGAAGTGTCCTCAGCATGACACTGTAGAGAAAAACAAAGAAGGAAGAAAATTAACAGTCTAATAGCCACTAGGTTTCCACGGAAGTCTTAATTTGTTAAATTTCAAGGTCTGCGTTAAACAGTAACAATAGGCAGCCAGGTCTTTGGCGTTTATGTTGGTGGTCAGCTCTGTTCGCCTTCTTTAGAATTCCAAGGCTCTCCACATCAATTTTCCACGATTCAATTAAAGCAATCAGGCATTCTCTGTCTGCGTCTCCACAACTTAAGACTATACCGGAGTCTTCAAGGCAGCTTTGAATTCTTGAAAATTCAGCGAAGTAAATGTGCTTTGTAATATTTTTGTCTACTACAATTAATTTACGCATCTGGTTCTAATTCTAGTATCAAATCACTGCTGAATTATATTTTATTAACCTCTAGAGTATAATCATTAGCTCATTATCATTTATCATATATATTGTTGCAGTTTGTTCCACAGTTCGTATGAATCATAATATTAATAACTAACGGGCTCAAAAATTTAAACGATAAAATGGACTCAATAATAATACATAAGCTTTTTAACACACTCTTTCGTGTAAAACAATGGACTTACCATGCGACTAAAGTGCAAATACAAACATACAGCAAATTCATATAATAAAACAAATTCAAATTTTATCACCTAAAGTTTGAACTAGGACTCTTGGGACATGTCGAAGTTTCGATACCATGCCGATAACTAACAAATCAAAAAGTTTAAACTTTTGATAAGAGCTCAATTAATGATATAAACTTTCTAACATGCATCTCTATTGAGGAAAATTTTTTGTCATCGTTCAGTTACTCACTGGACTCCCCTAAGTTGAAGTCTTTTTCACATGTTTTGTCCTTCTTTATACAGTTGAAGAATTAATTAGTCTAGTTTTGTTAGTAGTCATTTCAATAAGTCTTCATGAAGCGTCGTGTACGATGGGTTGAGCAAATCCAAGTTCAGGTATTGCTTGGAAATTTGTAATGGAAAACGAATTTTTGATCCATGAAAGTTGCCTCTATCAGAGGTTGCATACGGCCTACCGCAAGAAATTACATTTATCAATGCTAAAATGACTGGAGCCAATCACTCTATGTCAACAATGTAGACTTCCTAAAGCCCCACCAAGACTTGCTATATCATGTGCCTCCTGAATTAAGTTTTTGGCAGCTTCCTCTGTTTTCCAAACCCAGTTGCAAATACAGTCAAACCATAACATAAACAGACTGATTTGCATAAGGAAACTCAAAATGCAACTAACTTCCTCTTCTTCGTCTGAAAAATTAACAATTAATTACTAAACATGAGATTGGAATTACAGAGAGAGGCTGCTAAATTAAGCATCAAAATCATGAAATAAAAGATGTTGTTTCCATTGCTTATGAAGCTGAATGGTTTGGTTTCTTTTTGTCATGTAAAGAAGAGAATTGCAATGTTTGTGACATATATTTTTGTTTTATAATAAATAAATAATGTAATTTAATATGTATAGTTATAGTCGTCCCTCAATTCTGTATGGTTGATATCAAGTCATCCATAATTCATAATGTTCTCAATTCTCACCTTGGTCCTTGGACCAGTTCTTTGTCCCTTCTCTTCTTAATTAATATGCTTCTTGGTCAATCAACAACTTTCCATCACTTTCATACGAAATTCTACTCTTTATTTTCAGATGAATGAATGTAATGACTTCTACTCCAGATATGATTTTCCAACTAGAAAACTGAAGAGGAAGTTAATTAAGAGAAAACATAATTTTTTGTTAGTGCTTTGAATCTTTATCAAGACGGTACTACTAACTAAATTTTCAGCTTCAAAAGCAATTTAGTCAAATTAGTACTCTTTATTATTATTTCAAAGTTTCATTTGGTTGAAATTACGTTGCATTATTATTATTATTATTATGGAAAAAATGTTAAAATGCAGTGGAAACACTTTAAGGTTTGTAGAACTAAGTAAACAAGTATATTCATTTTTCAAAAAAACACATAAATTATATATTTTCACATTGATATTGAAAAAAAAAAACAAAAATTGTAAAATTCTTATTAGGATTGTTTAGAGCACATGTTAACACTCATTATTGTTATTTATAAGTCATAGGATGAACTTAATTATCAAATACTTTGTATTTTTAAAAAACAATATATGAATTTCACTCTTAAAAATAAATTTTGAAAACACTGTTTAAATAATACCAAATGCACCCTTAGATTTGGAGGATTTTCATTTGAGATACTTTTCTTATGAACAAAGAAGCAATTGAACATGTAATGATCAAATTGTTAACCACTATTCCAAATGCATAAACTATTAAAACATAAAAAGAAATTATTTATTTATTTTTGAAGATGGCATTTATTTTATATATACAAATAAAAGTGTCAAGCTTCATATCAGCTATACATGAATATTGAGTATTAATATGATAATGAATATTATATTGAAAAGATTAAAACAAATAGAAGGATATATATTTTAATTAAAGTTGTTGGAGTTAAAATACAAAATGTTTGAAAATGTGCACATTAAAAAAGCACAAATAAAATGAGGCAATCAGATTTGATATTTTTCAAATAGTATTGTTAAACATGCTACTGCATATATCAGAAATACAGAGGTTTTAAACAAGGCAGCAGAAATTGTGCTCTTATGTGGGAATCTAGAAATGCAATATGAACTTGGATAAAACTTAGAGAATTATACATTCCACTTCATAGTGTTGTTGCCTTTATTTTATTTTATTAATGCGAG